>JACSYO010000673.1:162500-272500 GCA_016806645.1 Ophiodon elongatus | reverse complement strand
CTTACTTATGTGTGTCATCCACACGCGCCTTTAGATTAAATATATGAAGAAGACTTCCTTATCTGCTGATAAGAACAAAAAAGGAGGCACGCTAACGCGCAATAATCCACTGTGGCTACGTGAACAACACCACCACACAACCGCACAAACTTTTATCTTTGCGTGCCTTCAACTAGTCAGTTATGACAAAAGTAACAGCTCGGATATACACCCTCTATCCTTGTGCACATGACCAGGCATTGCTTTTAAATAGAGCCAATTGATTTTGGTAGCAGCCTTCAAAAACTCACTGTTAATAACTTTGTATTGAAGATTTTAACTACCCTACACTTTGCTCATATTCCAGAATTCTTAGAAAAACATGCCATGGTCATGTTCTCACTGCTAGCGAACAGTGTGGCCCAGATAAGCTACATTTCTCTCATCATTAGTGGTTTAATTTTGTGTGCACCTGTGTGATTGTCTGGTTTGTGCGTGATAGAAGTATGTATTTTTTAATCACAGTATTTGTTTGTGTACAAGGAAATCTATGTACATACACTACGCCAAATCCATAAGGCTGTGTGTTTGCATATAAAAATACACCAAAGCTGACTTCCCTCCTTCAAAATGGTAGATCAAAGATGTCTCTCAACTCAATTTGGAGAAACAGAGAGATACAGAGAGAGAGAACAGCTACAGAAAGAAAACAAGAAAGTGGATAAAAAAGAGAGGAAAACTGCCAGGCTGTTTGTTCCCACCTGTCTTGACTTGAAAGAAGAAAGAGGGGGAAGACAAAGACTCGCAGACACTTGGGAAGACTTGAAAAGGGGTAACATAAAGGAGAGAAAGATAGGAGGAGAGGAAGAGGAAGAGAGCCGATATGCGCGCAGCCCCAAAAGGCACGTCGGCGTTTGAAGCCGAAGAGCTGGAACAAGCAGTAGCATTGACTTCATAGAGATCAGTCCGCGGGTAAACGACTGGGGTGGAAGGAGACGTTTGATACTGGGAGCGCTGGAAGGGAAGGATCGCTCATTAGACGCATCCGCCAGCCCAGAGACACACCGAACCACAGCCGCACCGCCCGCTATATCTAAGGGATTAGGATATGTAAACAAGACAGAAAGGTTTTTTTATTTTTTATTCATTGGAATAAATTTGTTTATTAGTTGATGTCTTTTCTTGTGTTTAGAAATTAGCTGAAATATTCTGTAAACTTTCCTTTAGAACGTTCTGTGGAAATATTAGTAAACTAGTCAGAGATAGTAAATATTTATATACATGCACTAGTGTATTGATTGATTATATACTTTTGATTAATTGTATTTATAGGTAGATTTGTAGCTAAATCAGTTTTTATCTTTTTTTTAGATAGCTATGTTTTATTAACACTGCACAATTTTCAGATGAATTCAATTTAGATTGTATATTTGACTGCATAAGAGCTTTTTTAAACGGAACATATCATGAAAAATTCACTTATTCACTTATCTGGAGTGCCTATCAACCCAGAAACTGTGAAATAAGACAACCTAGTCAGTTTCTTCTTGGCTGCCTAGATCGGAAAACATGTGATTCAACAAGTCATTCAGCTTCGGCTCCCCTCGTTCTTCACATGCAGGCTCGTTAGAGTATATCGCCCCTCCATGTGAGTATCTCCACCCACAGCTTGAGAACTACCGTTGCAAAGGTGCGCCGTATTTTTCTCGCCAATCAGAGCAGACTGTGCTTTTTCAGGAGAGGTCTCGAAGAGACAGGCGCTAAAACGGAGCGTTTCAGACAGAAGGTGAATACACGTATATTCAGACAAACAGTATGAGAAAATTATGTTTTTTTTAATTTTTATTATTAACGCACGTTAACATGTTCGAGTAGAAAACTCAAAATACAAGTATGAACCTGAAAATGAGCATGATATGTCCCCTTTAATTTGTCAGTATTTAATTACTCATTTATTTAAATGATCAGATTAAGTGCAAAGCTCTAGTGATTCCAACTTGTATAGAACTTCTTTGACTACAATATTTTGCAGCGGGAATCTGGTGAGGGATCAAATCCTCGTCAGTGCACCGTAGTGACTCCCAGCTGTTAGGTTACAGTCTGTATGGGGGAGGTGAAGCAAGGTCCGAGCTGACAGGTGAAAAGAAGGCGCTGTATCAAAAGAGATGCGCGGCTTTACGTCTGGTTTCCAACATGCAGTCTCTCTCTCTCTCTCTCTCTCTCTCTCTCTCTCTCATTCTTTCACTTGTGTGTTCTGCCTCTTTTTGTCCTACTAATTAAGGAAACAAAGAATGAAAGAAAGTGTATCAGTGATGCCGCAGCTGTGAGATTTAATTCTGCTGTGTGTGTGTGTGTGTGTGTGTGTGTGTGTGTGTGTGTGTGTGTGTGTGTGTGTGTGTGTGTGTGTGCGTGCGTGCGTGCGTGCGTGCGTGCGTGCGTGCGCGCGCGCGCGTGCGTGTGTGTGTGCCTATTCACATGCAGATGTAAGCACAAGGCAAGCTTTACCTCATTTACATTTACCTCTAACAGGAATGTGTGTATGTCCAAAAATGTTTGCATGTGGGACATTGTAACTTGAACGTGTGATTTGTGAACAGTAGAAGGGTTAATTTGATATAAAAGAATATGCATCAAGTGCTTTTATCTTTTATGGTTCTCTGTGTGTGTGTGTGTGTGTGTGTGTGTGTGTGTGTGTGTGTGTGTGTGTGTGTGTGTGTGTCAGGCGGTGTGACACAAGTGGACTATGCGTTTTGGGTTAGCTGTTTAAACAGGCCGCTCCTCAGTCGGCCGTGCCTGGGCTGCATAATGAACGACCCCGGTCCATTGAGTTTCCTGCTGCGTTCAGACAGAGCAACCAACACACTGCAGTCTGCTCAAACGTACACAACCTCGCTCCATCATGCACTCCCTCCCTCTCTCTCCCCCCCACCTCTCTCTCTGTCTCTCTGTCTCTCTCCTCCCTTTCTGTCTCTCTCTCTGTCTGTCTTTCTCTTTTGTTCTCCTCCTGTTTGTCTCTCCCCTTTTCTCTCTGTCTTTGAATCTCCTCCCATCATTTCTTTTCTCTGTCTCATCACCTTTTGATGCATCTTTCTCTGTCTCTCCAGCCTGATAATCAATATCATAATCTGACATGGTGGACACCAAACCAAACATCAGTGTTCAGGGAAGATAGAACAATAGTATTCATGTTAGTTTCGTATTTTAATAGGGGGAAGGGGGAGGGGGGGTATTAATTGCCAGGAGCAGTTAACAACAATCATGACGATCAAAGAATAGCTTTCTGTCCATTCATCTCCTCTCTGTCTGTCCTTTCTCACTTTGTCCTTTCCATTTCTGTATACATCTTTCTCACCTCCTCCCCCTCTCTTTCTCTTCTTCATTATGGTTAGAATTTATCTTGCAGTCCAGCGACTTTTCTTCTTTCCCACTCCACCCCCTTTCTCTCTGTCTATCACTCATTATCTCTCCCTGTCTTTCTCTGTCACACTTTGTCTCTCGCTAACTCTCCAGAAGATGAGAACAGGGCAGGATGGGGTAAAATGAGAGGAAGCGAGGAAAGAGAATTCAGCCATAATAACTTTGTCCTTGCACTTTAAAAAAAAAGGCTGAATATTTAAATTACAAACCAATGATGGAGGGATGCAGCCAGCAGGGTGGAAGAAAATGAAGGATTGGGAGGGTAAAATAGGAGGAATGAATGACAGGACTGGAGAGGGAGAGAGAAGGAGAATGGCAAGTGAGAGAATTATTAAAATGTCTTTAGGGGGGATGAGAGCGGCAAATCATTTTCCAACACAAGAGGAAGAGGACCAGCCGCAAAAAAGTATTAGCCGAACAGAGTTTTTCAAACGAGAAGACGCAGTTTTTACCTTCCAAAAAACGAACGCACGGGCGATGTTTTGTGTGTTAAAAAAGCTCAAAAAGAGAGCGACTGCGCTTTCATCTCTTTCTTTTTTTAGTGTTTCTGTGATCTCAACTCTGGAGGATTTCGTTTCAGCGCTTTTGAAATCATGTCCCCGTTCCCCTCTCTGCTTTGCTTTCCTTCCTTCCTTCCTGTCGCTCTTTGTGTGTGCGCGCGCGTGTGTGTGTGTGTGTGTGTGTGTGTGTGTGTGTGTGTGTGTGTGTGTGTGTGTGTGTGTGTGTGTGTGTGTGTGTGTGTGTTACACGGCTGGCTAACAGTGGCAGCAACACAGATGTGCTGATAGGAATCCAGAGGCTAGCAGCAAAGCTCCGAGGCACACACACACACACACACACACACACACACACAGTGTGACAACAGGGACACAGTCACCCTGGGAGACTGAAGAAGGACATATTACTGGGTCCCTTTGAGACACAGCAAAGGGGCACACACACACACACACACACACACACACACACACACACACACACACACACACACTACACAAAAATAGAATTTAGAAGAAAATGTCAAAATGTATCTCTGCCGTTCATCAACACCCATAAGGGATATCTCCAGTTGTGTGTGTGTGTGTGTGTGTGTGTGTGTGTGTGTGTGTGTGTGTGTGTGTGTGTGTGTGTGTGTGCGTGCGTGCGTGCGTGCGTGCGTGCGTGCGTGTGTGCGCGTGTGTGCGCTTCGGGAAGATAAAGGCAGAATTGACACTTGCAGTGACTGTTGCATCCCACTTGACTGACTTTCAACCTCATTGACCTCGTGGTGTTTTTTCCACTGCCATCATGATAAAAATCAACCCACCTTCCTCATCCTTTTTAAATCCCCCCCTACTCCAATTCTAATTCACTTAAAGCGATAGATTGTTTATCATCCCATCTGAAGCTACAAAACCTCCCCCTTCCTTCCATTCTTTACCTTACACTCCATCCCTCCCTCCCTTTCTTGCCGCTCTCCATTTTCCTTTTTTAATTTCTCGCGCAGGCTTCGAGCCGCCGTTCTGGGTAATTAAAATGAGAGCAGGGAGATTGAAAATAGGAGGAAGAAAAAGGGGGGGAGAAGAGAGTGAGGGGAGGGAGGTGGAGAGAGAGCGAGCGAGAGGGGGGGGAGGTTTGAGAGGCAGTGTGACAAGGTGGAAGAGAAAAATTGTGTGTGTACATATGTGTCTTTAATGGCAGAGAGCCTCTGTCACACCATTGGCCAAGATTGGTGACTGTCATCACCACAGCCAATCAGTGCACGCGTTTCCCGTTCCTTTCCCCTCTCTCATGTTTAAGTTCTCATTATACTATTTTAAGTTCTCTGTATTTATTTGTATATCACACCGCTTTATACTCGCTCTGTTCGTCCATCCATTTCTATGGTAATAACACTAATTCTCTCCCTCTTTCTCTCTCTCTGTCATGTGCAAACACAGTCATTATAAGACTGTGAAATCTACTGTGAATCTCAAAAGCACTAATGATCCAACAACCACTTACACAGAGCTCACACACACACACACACACACACACACACACACACACACACACACACACACACACACATACAGAGAGACACTCAGGCAGTAAAGTGTCACCAGTGTTGGGAAACATTCCTGGGAATATATGTAATTATATGCCAAATGCCTGTTGTAATGCAGCCATGTAAAATTAATGAACTGCATGTTTATGCATTGAAATAATTATATGCAGATGCTATGGAATGTATGAGTGATTACATGAGTAACAGTGTGCTGATCACATTCTAATTATGGCTTTTCTCTCTTCCTCTATGTCTTTTTTGGCTGTGCTGTGCCTTCATCGCGTAGGTAAGTGTTCTGTTTTTTAAAAACTTCATCTCTGTATTTTTTAAATCACTAAAGTCCGTTAAATGGATTAAGATAGCAAAGGAGGTCCGTTTAACATAATTTATCATTTTAAAACCTCACATATAGAATCACAAACAATTAAGAACAGTAGAAGAAGAAGGAGACCCGTTTCTGAGAGAGAGAGAGAGAGAGAGAGAGAAAGAGAGAGAGAGAGAGAGAGCATCCTAATTATTATGACCTCAGAATAAACTCAATAATTTGAGTTAATCTGTTCCTCATCTTGGCTGCACAAACAGCAAACACAAAAGAAGATAAATCACAGCAAGGTCAGGTCCCTTCATATTACTTCACATACACCCAGAGATCATGTGGTGGTCTCGGAATGAAGACTATAAAACAAAATAAATGAACTGTGGGTGTAGGAATAACACATCGTCTCTTTGCGTGTGAGTAAAGACGGTTTGAATGAAAAGAAGGTAAGAAGACAAAAAAATAAAAACAGAAGGGGATGAAGAGAGAGTGAGCTGGCTCTGTGAGGGTTTCTCTGATCGCCACAGAAGAATGTGCCTTTTCAGACGTTCTTTCCCCCCGCTCTGCTTGTCCCTCTAAGGGCCCCGTAGCAGGCCTTATCTGAGAAGCGTGCACGGCTACTCATCTTCTGACATACTGGATACGCACCACGCGCTGGGGGACACACACTAACACTCGCACACACGGTTACTTACAAGCGTGTGTCTCCACATTATTCACACTAAATGCCTAAACGCTTCCGTGTCTGTGCTCTTCAGAGGCGTGCGGTTGAATGGTGCTGCGATTTGACATTGAGAGTACATTGTGAGGATATAAGAGTGGCTGTAAGGGACATTTTTGGGAGCTGCATTAGAGATAGCACCGCCATGTGCCGCCGTGGATTAAGAATGTGTTGGATTTCGGCCACTTGTGGATGATGGAGATGTGAATGTGCGCACGTGTCACAGTGATGATCGTTACGTAAGGATTTGATACAGTTTTTGCGACATCCAGGGATGTACAGGGGGAGGGGAGGAGGGGAATCAAATTAGATTGTCATGTCAGTATACTTTAGATCATATTGTGAGGACACAGGAATGCCTGGAATATGCCTCTTCACCTGTATACCTCAACTACATGTCCAAATTACAAAGCCCACAACCACCGCCTCAAGAAATATTTGCCTGGCCAAATTATTATTAAGTATAATTCTGTGCATTTTTTCTAAATATGATTTGAATTCATTAACTGTTAAATCTTAATTTTCTTGAAATGTTATTGCCCCCACCTGATGATCTAAGTGCTGTTTAAAATGCCACGATATAAGAGTATTGACTCGCAAAATACCTTCCTTTCAAACTTTCAAAAATTCAAACCTTAACTCGACTTATGTGTAACTTGTGTGTCAGACTAATAGTAGATTGTCAACTTCTCCTCAGGTCATGAAAGCCCTCCCATTCCTAGTGACACTGAGAACGTGTACAACATGTTTGGGACTCAGTCGAGTACAATATCAACTGGGCCGTGTATTGTTGTGTAAGTTTGTGGCTTAGGTTTAGTCACTTTCAAAATCTAGTTTTATGATCTTAAACATTTTAGTTTATATTGAGCTTACGCAATGTTATGATCAATTACCACAACATATATAAAGGCCCAACAGGGAAATATGGCCACTTCCACAAGTAAAAAAAAAAGAGAAAAGTTTAATGATACATGATTTGAAATCCAACTCCATTGCAGACACTGTCACGTTCTGCTGTTATATCTGTCAAAACAACTTTAATAAAATGAAATAAAAGCAGGTTACAGCTCTAGTAAAACTGTGAAAATATTTGCACATGGAATAGTTGTTTGTTTATTTGTCCCTGCTGCTTACTGAGTCTTCATTTGATGAAGCAGCATGCTCTACTTGTGTTTGAAGTCAGCAACGTGAGAAGCTGTTTGTTTGTATCTCTGGAAATTTGAGGATTTGGTGCAACCACTTTTGCAGAAATGGAGGAGACCTTTCTTTTGTAATGCTTTGTTTTGTTTTCACTGAAGCTGCTCAGGTTCTCTAAAAGAGGCACTAAAAGATGAAGTCACTTTTAAAGAGACACGTTCCTGTGAAAATGTACCTTAAAATTGGACAAATTGCGGCTGCTTTTTCATAAAGGATACCAGAAGACCGAGGCCTCCACTTGTATCTTGCCATGCATACATTCAAATTACGGATAACTGAATAGATATTTATTCATATTAGTTCTTTCTTTGAGTCCAAAAGTATGAGAAATGGTGTGTGTGTGTGTGTGTGTGTGTTTTTTACACTGCATTGCTGACCTTGCCTTTTGAGCAATCCCCCGTAGAGAGATCTTGCCCTAAACCCTTTCTCCCCCCCAAAAAATCAATAAGCTAATGGAGAATGCAGGACCATGGCTGTGTGTGTGTGTGTGTGTGTGTGTGTGTGTGTGTGTGTGTGTGTGTGTGTGTGTGTACTGTATGTGTGTGTCAGTATGGTAGGTATTAGTGTCTCAAAGAGAGGGCTAGCCCTACTGGATATTGCCCCGCGGTGAAAAGGGGGATTTGGGAAATCTTAATAGCTGAATTTCCCCAATGCTTACATGTCTCTTTTTTTTTTTTTTACCCTGTGAGGTGTGAAAAGAGCAAATAGCTAACTTTAGCTTTGCTGCAGTGGGAGTCACCAAACAAGACCACAACCACTGCTCGTTCAGACCCTAAAAGACACACACACACACACACACACACACACACACACACACACACACACACACACACACACACACACACACACACACACACACACACGCACGCACACACACTGTGGGAAACACACATATTTTGTTTTTCTTTACAGTCAGCATGTTCTTGTGGTGGTGTGAAAAATGTGTGATTTGGTGCTTCTCTGCGGAGTCCTCGTCCTCTCTCACACACCCACCTCGACACCTTCACTGCATTTTCAGCGCTGTATTAGATATTTGCTTTGTCCGACATCCTGGCAATAATGCACAAGCTTTGGGAATATTTCTGGAATTGGTTCTATCGCTCTTTTTCACCAGAGCTGACACATTATTTTGCCCTTCTCGCACTCTGTCTCTCCCCCTCTCCCTGTGCCTCTGCCTCTCCAGCCCCTCTCCCTCCTTGGCTCATCTCCCCCAGGCTGGCGGAGAAGTTTGGTGCCCTTTCCCAGTGTCTGGGGTCCTGGTTTAGGACAGAGAATCAGTCACAGTTACACATATTAGATTAGAGAAGAGTGGAAACCAAATTGCCCTCTCCTCCTCCTCATCTTCCTCTCCCCTGCTCCCCCACATCCTCCCGTTCCCAAAGGAGGTAGAGTGTCATTGTCCTCTACCTTTTTTTCCTTTTTTTCCCCCATCTCTATATTTCTCCACCCGCATGTGTCTTTGACCTTATCGCCATGTGTTGGGGTTCCCGCGACGGACACATTATTGAAAGGAAAGATTTGCTGTTGGTTGGGTTTTTTGAGGTCAACAAGTCCACAGTGTCTTTGTTTTCTTGGCTTTGCTAATAACAAGTTCTAAAATTAATTGACAGTTAATGTTGGGTGGCCTTACCTCATACTGACAATTTAAAAGAATGTTAGCTAACTCCAACCAAAAATTGGATGACTTTGCCAGCTTTTACCTTTTTATTTAGTTTTCAGCTGGCTTCAAATTTAGCTTCAGGTTTATTATAAAAAGTCTTACATTAGTGTGAGTTTATTGTGTTACGGAGGGATCTTAGTCTTTATGAGGACCTCCATCACTTCATCACTCCATTCTGCCATTTTTCTTCCTTCTGCTAATCACCCCATCTCACCAGGGAAATGAGAAGCTTGACTTTGACTTTTACCTCTGGATGTCTGTACCTGACACAAGGGCAGCGAGCCAGGATATTAACTCGCATAAATGTGCTTTTTCTTCCTTTGATGTATTGCCTACGCGTATATTTTATCTGGCTCACTTTTGTGTTGTGAATCTGTCATATTTAGAGCACTTCCTTTGAAATTTTGTTTTGATTATAGCCATTTCTTAACCTAATAAACTATAAATATCAGCAGAGAGAATGGGTAGAAAGAGAGGGAGAACAGCACGTCCTCCAGATGACTCCCACTGCTCTTCTTCCTCCACAAAGACACCTAATCCCATCATTAACCTATCACAAGGAAAAGAAGGGGACACCCAACCACGCACGCACGCGCACACACACATGCACGCGCACACACACACACACACACACACACACACACACACACATACACGACTGATAAAGACCTGCGAGTTGTGACATAAAGACAATGAGCCACTCGTGCAAACAGATTCATTCTTAAGTGGCACACACAAGCAATGTAATTAAACTTGTAGCATTCACCCATTTTCTCATATTCAGAATGAAGCTTTATTTAGCAATTTGGGTGCACACCTATTCACTTTAACAGGTTGCTTTATCAGATTCTAACCAGCAATTTGTGCACAAAATGTGGGCGGTTTAGTGAAGCACACTTAAAGAAACCAAGGTTCAGAATACGAGTATGAAAATGTTCTTGCATGAGGTACATTTGAAGTCTTGAATGTTGTACGTATTTTTCAGTCAGTTTAAGATGTGTGGCAATGGCAACTCTTCTATTCTGTAGAATACAGAACAATGTGCTGTTGGCAGCATCTGTTAAGTGTGAAAAGGGAGGAACACTTGCTCTGAGTGTTTGCCACAGTGCAGGAGAGAATGCAGCTCTCACTTTATGAGAGCACGAGATGTGTTCCAGTGCGAGTACGCCAGGCCTACCCGGGTCTCTGTTTTTATGTGTATTGGCTTGCTAAGTTTCAGATTTTCCACTGTTGTCATGTTTTCTGACACAGTATCATCTCCAGTTAAGCTGCAGAATGCATTGGGACAGACTTTTGTTGTGGTTTTCCTTCCAGGTAATGGGATTTTCCTTTTTGTGTAGTTCTAATTTGTGAGGCCAAGGGCAGTATTGTATGGTCTGAGGGCTGTCCTGAGGCAATTTAGGCTTTGGCCTGTGGATTCTCCCGTTTGCTGTATTTTCTTGATTCTTGCTGCTTCAAAGCTTCGCAGTGATACAATCGTCGGCAGTGGGCACTGGATTTCAGCTCATAATGGAATTTGGTGGCTCTTTATTTGGATGTGAATTAGAGGGGAACATTGGCCATCAGCACAGACTTTTTTTGTGTTTTGATAATACTCTTCCAGATGTCAGCGTGACAGTTTTGTTTCCCCTCAGTTCAGTTGAACTACATGGGAGTGTGTCATGCATAATTCAATGCAATATGTTTAAGCAAATTTACTTTTGATTTGGACCAAATAGCACTTTTCATTTCTAGCTGCTGTGGCTTCATATTGAGAAAGTGTGTCATGTATGTATCATGTGTCTTTGAGACTAATTGAATGGGCTCTAATCAGAGATGTATTTATCTGAAAGGGATGCCAAGGCATCAAGCCATGCCAAGGGCCCCTGAGAGAAACAAGCTCCATAAGAGGGGTACGACACCCCTCTCCACCCCATACTGTGCTTCATTGATCACAAGAAGATAGAGAGAAGAAGAAGAAGAGGGAGAAGAAGAACAAGAAGAAGAAGAAGAAGAAAATGAGAGAGGGTGATATTAGAGGCCTAATTATGGGATCTGATAATTTGCATCAAAGATAATGAAAGTCTTGGACAGTCTCCCAAATCTCTCCCGAGCAACCCCCTCCATCTCCCCTTCCTCCTCTCTTCGCTCCTTTCTTTTCCTCTCCTTCTTCTCTTTTAATTTCATCTGGCATACTCCGGGAGCCCCCCTACTCCACCTTCACATCAGCATTGAAATGCCAATACATCATTTTAAAGTAACACCTCAAAATGAAGTCATATTTCAGCATTTAGCCCCAGCTATGAAAAGTGAAGTTCTCGAATGTCCTTCCCTGGCCTAATGGACCTAGAAACCATTCAGCCATGAACATTATGCTAATGCTCGCTAAGCTCGCTCTCTCTGCCTCCTTTTGTGAGTGTCTGTCATTCTATTTAGCCTGATAAACAAGTCTGATTTTCAATTATCTCTATTCAAATGAGGCCCGCGGCACTATTTGCTTAGAGGCGTCCAATTTGTGTGTGAGTGTGTGTGTGTGTGTGCGTGCAAGCATAACCGCATGTGTGCATGTGTTTTTATGAGTGCATGCATTCATCCAACTGACAGGAGTGGTTCTCAGCCCTCTCCTTCTCTTTCCAAATTGCTTATTTGTGCTATTTGTTTCTGTGTAGGTGTGTGTGTCCAGCGATGTGTCTCAGTAAGAAAATTTTTTTTGCATATGTGTAAACACAGTGTCCACCTGTGAGCGGATGCATTCAGGGTGTCCCTCGCTCGGTTTTATGGAGATGCTATAAAGATAAGTGGTGCTCTCTCTCTCTCTCTCTTTTTCTTTTTTCTTTTACTACCTCCTCATACCCATGGGATTTCTCTCTTTGACACGCACACACAAACACCACAAACTGAAATAGTCGTACAAACAAACTAATAAACTGGTTATTGATCATGTGACATTACTGTGAGTCGGTCAGACAGACAGTCTGACCTAAATCAAACTGTCAGATAAGAGAAGGACAATTAAAGCAGAACATGATTCATCTTCCTTCCTCTCTCTCTCTCTCCATCCCCCCCCTCCCATCTCTAAGAACCTCTCTCTCATCCTCCTTTACCTCCCCCACCCTTCCTTCCTCCCTCCCATCCCTCTGTCCTCTGTTTATGAATTCCCCTTGCTTGGCACGGCGGCCGATGGAGAAGTTTTTAGTATGCAGCCTCTCTCAAGGACAGAGCCTTGTTAGAAAGCCTATTGAGCTGTGCAGCAGTAGCTCGCTATAGCCTGGCAGTGGACTCTCTCTCTTTTTCTGCATCCCTCTCACCCTCCCTCCCTCTCATTAATGATGTATTAGTTTATTAGGCTTTGGATATTGGGTCGGGGACCCTGCGACGGACTTCATCATGGCAGAGCTGTATGGAGAGGAAACACAGGGAGGGGGAATAGGAATAGGGAGGTAGAGGCGCATACAGATGTTCAAAGACTCACTCGCTTGTATGTGTAGCACATGCTACACATACACATAAAATAAACATGCTCAAACATGATAACACATGCACACTTCTGTGTCAGTATTCATGAACACGAACGACTTACTCCTGTGTGATTTAGTTGGAGTGGCTGGAAAACAATGCCTGGATACAGAGAGGCCCCTGGTCACCTCGAGACACAAGGTGATTTCCCATAATGCCGTTGCCGTCTGTATCGGCGATCCGTCCTGCAAAGTGATGAGTGTTGAGCACTGAGGAGCAGTGATCACAGTTTGGTTACATTTGAAAATGCATAATGGAGCAGCTTCCTGTATAATTTATACAGTGTGATATTGAGCTGTTACTAGCCTTTACTTACATCCTCTCTTTCTTCCTTCCATCTTTTTTCCCTTTTTTCAATTTCAGTTTACTCTATTTCAAACCATGATCCATAGTAGTAAAATATGTTTCCCAAAATTAGACCCCCTGCAGTATAAGGTTAGATTTATCTTCCCCTCATAAATATTTCCATTATTCCCTATTTCAAATTCGTTGCATCTCTCTTTTTATTACTATGTTCTTCCTCTTTTCTTCATACCTTCCGTCCCAGAGTTTTTTCCTCTTTTTTCCGACATGCATCCTTTCCTTTCATCCTCCCTTCCTTCAAAAGTCCATCGTTCCTCCTTGTTTCCTTAACTTCTCCCTGTAGTTGTCCATCTCCGTCTCTCTTTTTTCTGCACGGATGATTTTGTTTACCTACTTGTCATTGCTGAAGTGCTCTGTGAGGGGAGTCTACACACACACACACACACACACACACACACACACACACACACACACACACAGACACACAGACACGCACACACATAAATGTATAGTGTATACAGAAACACACATAGACATTAGCACAGATCCCAGCCTCAGCTCTCTAGCTACAAAGTGGGCCTTGAAAGCCAGCCAGCCGGCCGGCCGGCCAGCCCATCACATCTTACAGTCTTTATACCCGGTGCTCTGGCTCACTCTTTGTCTCTTTCTCTTTCTCTCTCTTGCACATTCGCACACACACAACAAGAACACACTACCTCACCAGATTTTTATTTCTTAGTGCACTATCCCTGCTACAGCGCTGTCCTCCCTTGCGGGGGGAAAGAAGAGTCGTATTTTAGACCTAAATGGAAAGCTGTGCACTTAGAGTTTGGCTTTGGCCTTCATCTTGATGCCAAGAGACGAGAGAAGCACTCGCTAAGTGAAGAGAGTTGACCTTGTGCGTATGTGTGTGTGCGCATATCAAGATAATGCTGAGGGGTATAAATGCGGCTCTAATACTGGAAGGGAGCATTTGTGGTTCACTGTAAACAACACAGTTTGCAGATATTTGTAACATCAGAGGACCTTCTTTTCACATCTGAAATGTCGGATTTTACCTTTTCTGCATGATAAGATGATGCATTTTTCATTGACTTCAAATCACATTTTTACCTTAAGTCCATTGAGAGGCAGCACTATCCTCCAGGTGCAACACGAAGGTCACAAATTTGAATCCCAAAAAGTCTGAGGGGAAAATGTATGAATAAAGCCCTGCTTTCGTGACAACTACTGACAAAGTACCTTTGAGCGAGGTCTCTTTATAGTCTCTGTCTGATTCACCATACTACAAATTATAGATAGACATATTCAGGATATTAATAGCAAAATAATTGAAGATGACATTGCAGACGAGAATGAAATCAAAGCTCCAAAAAGCTTTGCTGTAAAGAACATCATGTCCAAGCCAACTGATAGACACTTGTTTGTTCAGCAAAGGCAGATGATGGCTTGAAAAATGTAAGCAGCGACCTCTGCTTCTGAAAAGTGGCTTAAACCTGCGGTCTTTCTAAAAGCCAGCAGGGGGCGACTCCTCTTTTTGCTAATAGAAGTCAGATTGTATAGAAGTCTATGAGAAAGTGACCCTGCTGCTCACTTGATTATTTCATTTGAAACATGAGTTTATGTTCTCAATTGCTAGTTTCCAAGTCATCTTCAATACAGCGTGATGTTCATTTAGTATATTATGGTCCCATTTAGAGTCAAATAGAAAATAAATCAGGGTATACCTTGTTATTCACAAGTCGCTACCACAGCGTTGTCCGGGTTGTCCATGTTGACGTCATTAAACCACATGTAGCAATAGGAATACTCAAGGTGAACATTATTTCGCCCTATCAGGTGCAGCAAAGCTAACAGAGTTTGAGAGGAAATATTAGTCAAGGACAATTAAGAGAATCAAACACAATAAGTGAAAATACCTGTGGAGGGCCTTTATTTGGATTAACCAGCCCTTAATAAACCTTTTTTCACAATAAAGTTAATCTGCTTTGGTTTCAGGGTCTTGGTAATGTCCACTTTCCTAGAACAAAGCAATCGTTACTGTTATTAGTAACACCTGTGTTGTATCCCACTATGAGAGGTCAAAAAGTCTGCTGTGAAAAGTCTTAACAAGTCCGCTCCAAAACAACTTGAAACTTAAATTTGAACACAATAACTCTCAGTTTATGTACATGCTTCCGTGTACACTATCTGCATGTCGGCTAGCTAACGCCTAGCGAGCAAGTCTGCCTTCCCCTAATAAGCTGCCCTGGGGCAAATATTTGGCTAACTTCATGCAGAGCAGAGCATTCAGGAAAAGTTTGGTTTCATAGGAGCAGCGTGAAGTGTAAGTCAGTCAGTCAGGTGGAAGTTTGAACAGAAATGCCATTCAGAGAAATGATGTGTTACTGTCGTTCACGGTGTTCACTGTGACGGCTGCTGCTGTCAGCTCTTCTTTTTCACTCTCTCTGTCTGTCTCAGCACCTTTCTCTCTCTCTCTCTCTCTCTCTCTCTCTCTCTCTCTCTCTCTCTCTCTCTGACACTTAGTCACACAGAGACTGTCCGCTCGACCCTTGTGCAACAAGGTAATACCCTCTCTTTGTACGCCACTCAGACACCTCACTGACTACACTCTGGAGGACACAGACAGAGAGAGAGAGCTCACACACACGCTTGAGTCGATATACAGTCAAACATGGACTCCCGTAAAAACATGCACACAAATACTTAACACGTCTTTAATTGCATGACAGCTGTTGCTACATTCACGGATGTACTGCCTGCTCGCGAGCCATTTATTTCACACACTGAAAATATAAGGCGTGTGTGTTGTGCTTTAGTCGAGCTGTGCGCTGCCGCTGCTGGATTTGCACGCAACGCTCTCATCAAGTATTTACCACCTATTCTTTGGAGAGGATGAATAGTAAATTGCTTCTGGTATTAAGGCGACAGTGTCTCTGTTTTCGCTTCAGAGGACTGTTCTCTATCTCCTGTCTCTCTTTTTTTCTCTAATCAGACAAACATTGGGGTGAGGGGGGGATAGGGGCTCTTCTGCCAGAGTGTGTTGTGTCTCTTAATGTCCCCACACACACACACACACATGCTCAGTCGCTCTTTTATTTATTAGTATCCAGTGTGTGTCGTCCCTAGCCCCCCCTGAATATGCAATGAAAGCTGTGGGGTCACTGGTTCCTAGTCATTTTCATAATCTGGTGTACAGAGAGGGAGCGGGAGAGAGAGAGAGAGAGAGAGAAAGAGAGAGAGAGAGAGAGAGAGAGAGAGAAGGCCAGAGAGGAGAGTTTCTCCTCTCTCCGTCTCCTATTTCTCTCAGCGGAGATGCAGTTGCTTGCTGTCCATGCCAGGCAGGAGAGAAAAGAAAATGGCTTCCCTTCACATTGGAGCCGGAGCTCGTCTCTTTCCCTCTCGCTTTCTCTCACTCTGTTCCTCCCTCTCTTTTTATTTAAAATGAAGGCTTGGTTCATGTGGAAGTGTTATTTTTAAACTGAATGTTAAATAGCTGATAACCACGATATTATATTGACCATTGTTAATGCCGATTTTTTCAGAGGGCAATAGCTGTCTCTTTAGCTGCTAAATGCTCCACTATGTTGCTACTATCAGCTAGCTGGTCACTTTTTCTGTATTGTTTGTTGTTGGGTAAGTAAAGCAGTATGTCACAATGACTTAAAAGACCTCTGTCAAGCTCTGCAGAGCTGAAGGCCCCTCCTATTATATTACACATTTAGTCATTTGATCTGTTGTTAATATGAAAATATTGATTTTAGCGACCTTTAAATTGTGGTCAAACAAAATATATTTACCCCTCAGTGCAAGTTAAACCACTACCAGGTGTTGCATTAACATGCAACGTTATTGTATGCATGCAAGATATGATCAGTAAAGTGGGTCGTGGTATAACGTTGGTATAAACTTTATATATAACATAAAGGTACACAGGCAGAAATCATTTTAAATGATTTTGAAGGCAGATATTTTAGTATAAGCCACTTAATAAAGACAAGATGTATTACTAAATGCAGAAGTATGATTGTTTGCAGTTAATTGGCTAAACGTAACTGTTTTCTGCAAGTAACATGCTGTGATCTATTTTTGCAACAGTTAGTCGTTTGACCCTTAATGGTCGTAACCATTACCAACTTAAACTGCATCGAAATGCCTCAACCGTCTTATTTATTCATCTATGCACCGACTTGTGTTTCATTACCGCTGTTGTTTACTTGCATGGCCAGAGGTGGCAAATGATAAAGATCTTTTATGAGAGCGCAACCTCTTTCTACAGACGCACACACACACACACACACACACACACTTCCCTATTTTACCCTCTCCCTTATCTCTTGGTTTATCTGTCCATCTATAATTCTTTCATTCCCCCCGTGGTCTCGTCTTCTTTCTGTTTCTTTATCACATTTTCTTTGCTTCTCTCGCTTTTTACTTTCTGTCCTCCATCTTTCCTCCTCACTCTTTTCCATCCACCTTTCTCACTTTTTCATTGCAATCTATCTACCTCTTCTATTCTGTCCACCCTTGGAGACCACGGAGGCAATAACCAGAGCTGTGAGAGGGTCAGCCTGTGTAACCCGTGTGTGTGTGTGTGTGTGTGTGTGTGTGTGTGTGTGTGTGTGTGTGTGTGTGTGTGTGTGTGTGTGTGTGTGTGTGTGTGTGTGTGTGTGTGTGTGTGTGTGTGTGTGTTTGTGTGTGTGTGCACTGTAACTGCTGGTATGAAATGTGTCCTCCCATCAAACCACTGAGGCCAAGGCCAGTTGTGCAGGCTTAAAGTGTAGAAATGGGAAAATGGTCTTGACCTCCATGTATAATTCATGTATATGAGGCGTTTGTAAGATGGACGGAGCACAAGGCCGCAGCTGCAAAAGGACCACGCTTCCTCATAATTCCGGTTGACAAAAGAGAGCAGCTGAAAGGAAGGTCTAAACAGGTTTCATACGTTCCAGGGTCAAAAAATTAAATCAAGTCACCGGATGAAAACAGAGGAATTGAGAAAAATAGTCCTGAGGTTTTCAGACACCTGTTAGCCAATACCATTCTCATTCTTTGTATTCATGCTTCACAGCAGCCTTGGATTCCACTTAAATTCTCAGTATTAAATCAGTAATGGTATGTAGAATTGGTATTCGCTTGACTGTGGAAGGGGGTTTGGGGAAAAACAGGCGGAAATTGAAAATGAATGTGAACTGCATGATAGTCTGCCTCCCTTCCTCTCTCCTATTGTTCGCGGAGTCTTTTGCCTGCCTCCCTTCCCATGTCACCATCGCTCTTCCTCCTCTCCCTTTCCTCCCCTCTGTCTCCCTCTCTCCAGAGAGATTTGACTCTAACTGGCCTTGGCGCCCGTAATGAAACCAAATCTATTTAAAGCCAAAAGCGATGCAAGTTTTAATTTCCTATTCCAGACTTAACCTTTTTGGCTGCGCTGCATTTTCACATCCACTTAATAACTTTTTACCCTCCACCCCTCCCCTTCAACTCTTTCATTCTCCCCATCACTCTCACTCTCTGTCGCTTCCTCTCCTCCATCAACCCCCCTCAATTCTCCTCTTCCCACCCCCACAACTCTCAACCCCCTCCCCATTGCTCTCAGTGGCGAGGCCCAGGCTGCCTCTTCAAGGGCAATATCTGTCAAATGATTCCCCTGTGAAATTAAGACAGAGGCCATGAGAGAGTAGAGGGGGTAAGGAAGAAGAGGAGGAGGAGGGTGAGCGAGGGGGCCTGATGCACGAGGTGGCGGGTGAGCAGTTACAGGAAGGGGGTTATACAGTCAGGTGGAAGCCCTTCTCTCCTCTCCTCTCTCTCACCAAACAATCTCATCTGTGCGAGAAAAAAATTAAAGCAGTTTAAAGATAGATCTGACAGCGAGTCTCTTCGTCGCCTTTTTACAGTACATGTTAAAAAAAAAAGTGACTAACCGTGAAATGAAAGACTTGGGGAACAAGTACGCGAGAAGACAGAGAGGGAGATGGGAGAGTCCTAAAAAAAGAGCTTTCCTCTTGTCTTTTAATGAGCGTGTACTCGCGCTGTGTGAAGATGCCTTCTCTTGTGATGTTGTGTTTACACAAAATGGTTGAATTGAAACGGATCGTGTTAAGTGATTTACTACAAGCCTCACATAATAATCCCCTGTCAAAAAAATATCCCATTATAAATTTTTGGAAGCATACTATATAAATCTGAGAGTCTCTGAGAATATCTTGGTAATATGAACATAAAGTATCCATAAATGCTCTGCTGAGATCACACACATGTCCATAAGAGGATATTAGAGGAATATTATAATGGTTTTCCTACTCGCTCAGTGTTTCTACTGTACATGTGGTTTGTAGTAATAACTGTCCATGTCAGCAGTGTGAATCACATTATGAAGCAATCAGCAATGTTGGCTGATCCTGAACGCACCCCTCTTCTGCTGTTTAGAGTTTGATCACAAGCTCTTTTGCTGTAGCTCGCATCAAGCACAGCGCCATCTCCTGTCCAACTCCGCTATTACATCCAGGGAACAATGGCCCTCTCTGACCACTAAAAACTACCTCTCCACTTCACCACAGCAGCTCATGCGGAAAACAGACACTTTTCTCTCACTGATCTCAGATAAACATTAACCTTTTTTTTTTCTTAGACCTGCTTTGCATTCATACACATAATGAATTGCTTACATCTAATTATTCAATATCTCAATTATCAGAGCTGATAGCCTCACAGCGCAGCTCGAGAGCTTAAATTTACAGCCCTATTCCGTAAATGTCTAAAATGAAATTAACTTTTTACAAGGTGTCATCTGTGGCTTTTAAGTGGGGAAATTGAAGCCTCCCTTCCCAGCACACACACACACATGCAGCTCATAATGAGAAGCCATTATTAGGCCGTGATTGGAGCCAGGGTGCCGATATTAAAAGTGGCAGGAGAGGCAATATCACCTCAGTGTCTAATACGCTAGTAGATATGTCATATATTTTAAGACAGCTGCTCTGCTATTTATAATTAATAGCAATTTTAGTCCCAGCAAAAATTGGAAGACAGCTAACAGAGGGATCTTGTTCTATTAAGTGAAGATTCAGAATCAATGTCAAAGTGACATTGTGCAGTTTTTGAGTGGGTGGTCCAGACTCTACAGGGCTTATATAAACACAAAGCCCATATGGTGTTATGTGTGTTGTGCACGGAAGACGGTTTCCCTTTGATTCCGTGTAAAAATAAGTGCAGTACAAACAAAAAAAGCAATGAAGTTGGCCTCTAAAGACACATGAATAAAAATAATCTGTCTTTATTCTCATGCCTCACAGTCATAAATCACTCCCTCCCAAATGACAGCCTCATACACGGCATATCAGTGTGGCAAATGGCTCTATCTTATAATAGCAATGTAGCACATAGCAATATTATCTGCTGCGGAGTATTGTAGTGCATGTGTCTCAGCGCTGTGCCCTGGAGCGCTAGCCAGATTACACTGGCCCAGCGACAGTCTTATAATAAGACTCGCCCATTAAATCATATCAGCACTGCTTTTTATAGGCCAACACCTCAGCTACGACACTATGAAACTGTCTATCACACAGACATGTGCGTGTCTGAATGTGTGTGTGTGCGTGAGGCATAGATACTGTGTGAGCGAAGCAGACTGTCTGGGAGGAGACGCGTGTGTGTTTTACCAAACGTTGAGCTGCTCGCTGCAGCATCTGACAACGTTTCATCTACTCCTGTTATTAGATCAGCCTCGCGCCGCTGTCACCTCTCCTTTCCCTGTGCTTACATCACGCGCACACACGCACACACACGGCCTCGCGCACACATAGCCGGGCGACCATTGCCTCACGAGCCCTGCGAGGACGTTCTGGTTGGTGAGCTGGTCTCTGTTCCGTCGGGCCGGGTGGGGGGAGGGCATCCAGGACGACTCTCCATCTCAGATCACGGTGTGAATATGCAAACTGGATGGCTGACTGATATGAATGGTGAATCTGAATGAGCATATTCATAGCCGGTATTAAGATGCCTTCTTTAGCTGTCATGTGCCACAATTCGGTCTCCTTCGTCCTTATCACTGCGAATGGTTCACTTGGGGATGCCGAAGGTTTCGCAAAAAATACAAAAAAAACTTTTGGATCACGTCACATCACATCATGCAGCAGGCTGAATTACTGACGAATTAAAAGGCTTTCTGGCTTTCTAAGAGAGAAACTAGAACCTGACATGACAGCAAGCAAAGCGCTGCAGCTAAAGCATGAAAATATGGGTGCAGAAAAGTTTTGTGTTCCTAAAATCCCAATTGTTTCCAATGTCCTAAGGGTCTGGTGTGGAAATTAATTTGTTCAATGAGTTATTATGAAAATATTGGTAATTAGATGTTTCAACTCATTTTGCACCTTCCGAAGATTAAAATAACCTTTTTTGGATTCTTGCCTAAATTGAGCACTGAAAATAAATACAACCAAAGCAGGTAATTGTCAGTGTTGTACATGTTTAAGCTGATGGACTTGTTTCCAATGAACTTACAGGATACTACAAGATCAGTAGATTTGAATATCTGGTTTTGTTTTAACAAACCTCCCCAAACCTCACATACTGTGCTGTAAGTAGTGTTCTGTCTTTAGTCACCGCAGCTTCCCAAGCAGAGCTGTCATGTCACATTTGTCATCTTTGATGGATGACGTCTGCGTCTAGCAAGGAAGAGCTAAAGAACCGATCCCGCGGAAGACACAGCAGAGCTGCTCAAATTCTTTTGGACAAAGCAGATTGACGTGTTTTTGTTCCTTGCACTTTATTCGCTGCCCTCTGAGGAACAGTTTTCTGTTCGGTTGCATGTTTGACGTGGCTTGCTCGATTGCGGCAGCGGAGCAGTGAAGTTAATTCAAAGGGTGTATGTGTGTTCCTTCTTTTTTTTTTTTTTTATCCTGACAGCTTTGTGATTTCTTTCCATATCCTGAAATTTTAGATTTGCTTGTGTTGTCACTTTTCATGACATTTCTCCATGTCTCACTTTGTTACTTCTTTAAAATGTGGAATCTGGATTCTTCTGTAAATTTCTGTACAGCACTCGCAGTAAAATGGCAATGGGAATGCATTTTTGAATGTGTATTATTTAGCAAATCCAATATCTGAGCGTACTCTTTAATTTTCTGTAATTGTTAAGATGCTGCTCAGTCAGTTTCCGAAGGCATGCGTGTTCCCCAAAATACTAAGTTGATGATACATTTCCCAAATCCAGCCAACAGAAACAAATGATCCACACAGTGGGATCTAATTGAAATGCGTAAATGCATTGTTACTCACACTTCATACTAATACACCACCCCATGCATACGCCTTGCCTGTCATCTACACACACAGACCAGCGCCACACATTAATACTACGCGCACACAAATGTACAGACAAAATCCACTGATGGACAGGAAGAGAAACAGAAACTCAAACATCAAATCTGACGCCGCAGCATGCTGCACATACAAAGTAATGTAGTAGACACACGTAGAAGAACAGAAGACTGGCTGACAGGCACAGACACACACACACACACACACACACACGCACAGCATCCCAAGGCCTCTCCACGTCTCGCTTAATCCAAGCCGTCAGTCAGTGCTCGGGGGCCTGGATGCTGCCGTTTGATTGTAATTGCAAAAACCGGAGGCAGACAAGGGAGAGCCAGGGATGTCAATAGACAGGTGGAGGGACGGAGGGATAGATTCCTCCTGCCCACCCACAAGTCCCTGCTCAGCACGCTGTGTGACTTTGTGTCAGCAGTTTGTCTTGTGCATAGCTAATGACGGCTCGATGGAGGGGTGGGCTGGAGTCTGCTGCCGCTGCTCTAGTTCAATCGCTCTGTCTCCCCGTCCTCTGGTCTTCAGCTGAATTCCTGACAAATGAGATTTCGCCTGAGGTGGATGGACGGATGGCATGTGGAGCAAGGCCTCTGTCTGTTTGTTAAGAAATCTCACAAGCCATAAAGAACCCAGAGGTTTTTCTCCTCCTAACCTCCCCATTCTTCTCTCCTCATCTCCGTTCATTCTGTCTCTCTCTTCCTGCAGCGCCGTCTGTCTTCTCATTTAAGATGGAGGCCGAAATAACTCACAGTGAATTGTTTTAATGAAGAAACGGAGGGAGTCGGAGGTAGGGAGGGAGGGAAGAGGGAGAAAGAGAGAGGGAGATCGGGGAGGAGGAGGAGGAGGAGGAGGAGGAGAGGGCAAGGGCATCCAGGAACACTGAACAGCAAGAAATTGGAAGGATGAAAAAAAACTGAGTAGATGGAGAGGGTTTGAAATGAAAAAAGAAAACAGCTTCTCCAATTAAGGAGAAGTTTTTTTTTTGTTTTGTTTTGTTTCATTGGTCATGGACAGTCAGTCACACTTGCTTTTGTTGAGTGTGTGATGAATTACACCCCTCCTATCCTTCTCCGCTGCCTTTGTTGTGGTGAAGCTCCAGCCGTTTGTACCTCCTACAATATTTTGCGCTGTGAATTCTCCGTGCCTGTTTACCAACCAGGGTTCTTTTGAACTGGCATAGAGAAATGGCTTTTTGAAAAGTCTCTTTGATGGTGAGCCCAATTTGTTTTCACCGCTAAAAAGTTTGTTTGAACGCTCTGAAATGTGGGCTGACGTCGATGCCGGGGCCTGTCCTGAGAGGGCTGCTGCCAAGCTGCGTGCCTCTTTCAGTGCATGTGCGTGTTAAAGCTCGCTTGTATGATTCGATTACCCTGAAATGAGAATCATATTGTCTCTTTATTGTTCCATCAGCCCACTGCCTCCCGGAATGTGCGTCTTTCTATTTCACTAATGATATAGTAATTACAAATTTGTTCAAACAGCCACAAATGTGTGGAATAGTGATGTCATACTTAAACGGAAAGATATAGTTTCAGGGACGTTTGTTTTTCTACTACAGTGACCTATTCTTCTGGAAGGTCAGGGTCAGCTCCAGATGGAACTTTTGTCTGTGGTTCGTAGCGAACACGTACACAACAATTCGCTAGAAGCTGCCAATTGATGTCATAAATTATTTCACATTTTGATTCAACATGAATATTTGCAGAGGACAGATAAGAATTATTGGTGTCCTACTATGGTAGTAAGAAATAGAAATGAGGAAAAAGAGAATTAATAGGTCGCTCTTTGTCCCTTGTAAACATGACAAAAGTCATATTACCTTACATCATCCTGTTATTTACATTCATTTCTGAAGTTTTTACTTAAACATGTGTGATATAGTCACACAAATTGCCAGCGCAAATTCCACACCATACTGTGTTTCATCCGACACCGGGATCATCTGATAGGCGCCTAGTCGTCCTTTATGGGTCAGCGTCTCTGTAAATTGGGTTGAATAATTAATTAGCAGGTACTCTAGACCCATTTCATTTCAGGAGAAATAACAGAGGGGATTATGCATCCTCCATCTGAAAGCTAGATTCACAGTCAGGCGTTAATTCTACTCTTAGGATACACAGATCACAACCAGATATCTCTCAGAATTCCACCAATCACATTATTGATCAGCGGCGGGGGCTGATGGATTACCGAGGCGGACGCACTGACAGGCAGCACGTCCAATGGGGGAAGAGTTTTGCATCGCCCCGATCAAACCAGACTCCCCCCACTGGCCTCCCCTCCCTTCTTTTGATCAGAGTCATTTTGACAGTGATGCATAAGTCTCTGCAGCACAGGGCTGGCTGGCTGGCAGGAAATGCCACAGATCCCCCAAGAGTAGAGGGATGGGGCATTAAACAGAGAAAGACACCCCCTTAAAAAAAAAAAGGACTAAAAAGGAAATCAATGTTTCCTCCCTCTGCGGACAGGGAGAGCTGTTTAAGGATGCTGCCACTCTTGTGTTTTCTGTAGTCTTTTCTCTTCAAAAGAAGCTTCTTTGTCTGTGTTTAAACTCTTGTTGTCTCAGGTACGCTGGTCTGCCCCTCACCTGCAATAGACTGAAGTCCTATGTGGAGGTTGAATCGAAACAAATCATCACTATCATCCCCTGTGCCATCCTTGCCTCCCTCCCCCTACCCTCTTTCCAAGATATAACTTCCTTTCTTTATTTCTTGCCACTTCTATCAAGGAGAAGTGAATGGCGCACGTTTCATCTTTCCAAAACGACGGTGGGCCTGAAACACCGCAGATGCAGCGCTGGCTAACATTGAACTGGATTGGGTAGAATAAATACAAAGGCAAGAGGGAAAAGAAAGCAGCTGGGGAAACACAAAAGGATGGAGCTGCAGATGGGAACTAACCTTGCCTGGGTTTCTCTGATGTTCCTTTACACACACACACACACACACACACACACACACACACACATACCTCCACCGCACCCATTACTGTCAACCCCTCTTTCTTTCTCTTTCTTTAGCAAATCATCCTTTTTATTGTCATGTTCAGAGGACAGCACCAAAGCATCTGAGGAATGGGAGGTTACAGTGTATTAAAGGAAATGTTGTTTCACAAAAATGGTCATTCCCCTTTCAGCAGGAAATACAGAGGCTATGCAGCTACTGCACTTCAAAGCTGCCCAGAAAACTTCCCATGAAACGACTTTGATTGTCTGCATCTAAAGGGGACAAGCAGGGGATTTTCCCACTGGTGTCTCAGCGCAGTCTTTCTCACATTGTTCTTGGCTGTTGTGTTTTCTTGCAAAGTAAAAGGAATAGTATGAATTTAATAGCTCTCATAGACTAATTGTAGGCAGGCAAAAAAACATGTTGCTCCACAATCATGTTTGCTGATAGGAAATCCACAATTTCGAAAGGAACTTGAAACATTGCTTCGCATGTGAATAATTCATTCCTACATTTACAAAAAAAATCTGATAAATTTGGCATATCCACAGACTGCACCAATCCACCAATTGCTGGAATGAAAAATGTATTATTGACATTGGTGATCTTGAACCCTTGAATCTCGCTTACAAAGCAGCGACACTGAAGAGGATGTCATTATTCATGTTTTTTAAATGGCGAGCAATTAACATTTGATAACATTTGAGGATGAATGGCTTCCTGGAATGAAACCCGTCATTCATGTATCCGTTTTTATGCCATTAAAAGTCCTTTACTGACCCATTTTGATGAAAGATATCACATAGAAATAATGTGCTGGAGGCAAATAGACTGAGGAAGCCTGCTACGTGCAAATTATCGAGGAGAAGGGGCAGCGAAAGTGGAGGAGGACAGCGAGCATTAGAGGGAACCAGAGAGAAGTTAGACTGGTTGTTTGGACTTGTTAGTTTGAAGTGAAGAGGCTGCAGTCGGGTGGACTGTCTCCCTGACACACACATATACGCACACATACATCCAACCCCACACACAACCTCTCCCCCCTCACTCCTCCAATGGCCCTGTCGGTGTGCCAGGGCGGGTGATTACCGACGCTCTCCCCCAATTATGGGCTGATTATTCCGCCGCGCTCTAATTGACTGGGGAGATATGCAAATGGCTGTCATTTGGGATGATAAAGGATGCGGGTGCTGGATGCCCCCTGCATTATTTAGCCTCGGCTGTACGCAGCGTGAAGGATGTGGCGTGCGCTTTAATTGCTGAGGAGAGAGAGGTTAAGCTGAACGAGCAGCTGAATTAGAAATGAGGAATTTGGGCCCTTTATTTATTTCTTTATTTTGCTCCTCTCCTTCCATCTCTCTCTTTCTCACACACACACACTCATATATCTGCACACTCTCTAACACTCTATGCCATGCGTCATTTTTTCAGTTCTCTCTTGGGTGAGTGGAGAGGTGAGGGGGGGTGGGTGGATGGCAGGATGTCATGCTAGAATGCCATAAATAAAAACATTAGTGGTACCAATACGTGCAGAACATATAGGGTGATGGTTTGTGTGTGTGTGTGTTGCTGTAAGGGGAGGCGGTGAGTGGTCGGCTTGTGCATTAAAACCTAAAGTGTTAAGAACCTTTGTGGACTAATGAAAAAAAAGGTTTCAACAGCTCAAACAATAAGCAGGCTCAGCCTGTCTCCTCTGCCTCTGTAAAGCTGCCGTTTGAAATGAAAGCAAATTTAAATACACACTTCTAGGCGGAATACCAATGACCTAACTCAACCGTGTGAAAGGTCCAACTCGTGGGCGGTTGGAGATGGAGTGTGTGGCATCTTCGACTTCAATACCTGGGCACACAAAGCGGGTCGACCTCCATCTTTATTTAGCCACTTAAATGAGGTTGTTGGTTTTTTGAGACACTTTGCCGTCATTGTTGTTGATGCAAAAGACAGTGGGTAGGGGGATGGGGGGCATTAAGTGAATAGGGCCCACTGGCTAAGTACTCCTCGCTGCCACAGCTTGGCATATTATCAGGGGGAATCGGAGTGAAACTCAACACTAATCCCTCTGGTTTGGAGACAGCAGTGCCAGATTTGGGCGTCTTTAACAGCTTAGGGGTAATAGGGCCTCAAATGTCCCTTTCAATGTGGCCCGCCCCATATCTCCACATTATGAGAGGCTTAAGAGCCGGGGCAGTTATCACTCAGTGAGCCCCCTATCTTACAACAAGCAATAATCGCTAATGCATTGGAGTCACTGTTACTATTATCACCAGATTTAATGAATCTTTTGGAATCCTCAGTCAGGTGTCCACATGACAGTTTGACCCTCACGCCTGGCTCCAGGACGGCTCTGAGTTTTTCCTGCTCAGTGTGCCGGGGCAGTAAAAAAAGAGAGAGCTTTCTTTTCCTCTTATCGAGATGTCGCGGTATTATCAGGAGATTTTCTGGGCTTTGTGAAGTGTGCATAAGCAGAATTGAAAAGAAAAGCACAATTGCTTTTCGGTGCTGCTGTGGCTCTCCTCTGCGCAACTTTGGGAAGCCCTGAACAGTTTGTTCTTAGGCTGCTTTTGTTCCAGATAACATAAACAGAGACGGAGCAAAGAGGCTGTCTTCAACAATGTAGCCAAATAGTGCGGAATGTTTTTCAAATCACTAAATAGTTCCTCTGTAATCACGAGCCGCTGTTTGTTCAAACCAGCATTCTGCTCACTAATACAGTGTTTCCCGTGAACACTGTCGACATGCAATTATTTCCCTGCGCAGTATACAGCAACTGTTCATTTTTATGCTTACACTGTGTCTACACAGGAGGTGTAGCGAGAGCAGCACATTAGCAGAGCAGCAGCAATCTCAGCAGATACAATGTGGAAGAAGCACCACAAGTGTTTGGGGTTTGATTCCTGCTCAGACCCCCTTCAGTAAAGATGTGTACTCCTAAAGCCCTGTGAAGGCATCTGTGTGCTTAAAACAAAAGATTGGCCAGATGTGTGAAAATAGTCGAGGTTTGAACTTCTATCTCAAACTCAAACCATCACACGAACACCTGCCATCTCTTTTGGCGTGTACAAGTGCAACACGAGGCATGCCTTCGAGGAGAGACTATCTAAAAGTACCACTAGCATTCACTGCAACTGCTGCCGCTATGGTACATCTCTGTGTTGGTTCTACTCACCTGTGGCTGTCTTAACTTGACTCAAGTGAGACACAATTGGAAACTTTAAGCACTCGAGATAGGAACATTCATCATCCGAGCTTGTGGCACAACAAAGATGTGCATGGGTTGGCATGCTAGCATAATTGAGTGCCTGCTGGGTGCTATGCCTAAGGCCCACATGGGTTTTTTGGCGAGCCTGAGGCATGCCAAACATCTCCCCTTGGTTTGCAAAGAGTGCCCTTGCCTGTACTTGGAGCCTCTCTGAGTGAAATCCTCAGTGAGGGGAGGAGGCACAAGGCAAAGACCCTCAGGAGGTGGCAGAGACTCTGCTCGAGAACTCTTATCTCCACACACACGAGCTCATACATATACATATCCCAGTTTGCACACAAACACTCACATTATCTAGCAAAGACATACCCCGTCAAGGCATGTTCGCACATTCCTACATAGAATTATTAAAGCGGTACTGTGCGCTGGCAAGCACATTTTGATGAGCATTTTATAGTGTAGCGCTTAAATCGTCATAATTCCTATCAATTCTCATCATCATCATCATCACCAATTATCATCATCATTCCAGCCTTGGCAGACATTCCAGCTGATTGACATCAAAAAAGAAATTATGGTGGGGGTGTTGTGTTAAATCTCCCTCCTCTAAGTCTCTCTCTCCTTCTCAGTTCTCTTCTTCTCTCTGTACTTAATAGCACTTAGTGAAGGGAATTACAGTTGGTGCTCTACATGGGGCATCGCATTAAAACCCTCTTTCACACATACACACTCGCACGCGTTCAGCAGTCCATTTGGATTCATTTGCATGGCATTTCATTTGGATTTCGCCTCAATCGACGGTTTGGGGAGAGGATAAAAAAGCATCTTTGTGTAATAGCATTTCCTCTTAGTCTCCAGTGCGTCATAAAGACAGAAAACACAGCGGCCGGAGCCGATAAATGAGTGCAGTGCTGCCATGAGCAGACCTGTCCCTCCGGCCTACAAACGATAGCTGTTTGAGTTAATTACAGTTTACATCATCATATTTACCCAGAGAAGTGAAACAGAGATTAAAACTCCCCCCTGAGCCCACTGAGGTGTTATTTCTGTATATACTGTACCACCGTGAAGTGAAGTATAATCGTCGCTATGTGTACCATTATGATAGATTTAACTCTTGACCTGTGAAAACACAGTTCCTATATGGATACATATACACATCGGTAATAAAAGTGTACATAGAAAAGTAGCTTTAAAGCAGAGGTTCACATTTTGTTCAAGTCTGTCTTGAAACAGTACTGACCTGCCTATACGTTGAGAACATTGAAAGAGTTTTTGGTCGTTGTAATCGTTCTTCCTCTACATACAGGCTGTGAAGAGCTCCTTTCCTAATGCAATTCTAATGTAGGAGATGGGGAATAAAAACCACACTCCTCATTTTGTTTAAGTATAAATTCTTAAATTCAGCTGAAGCTCATATGAGGTTTAGAAGTCTGCCGTTTATCGCTAAATGTCCTCTTTGTATTTCCCCTGACAGTGTTTCTGGGCTAAAGTAGTAGTGGAGGGATAGTGACCTAACGAGGAGATTTTGTGCTAAAAAGACTGTAACTTCTGAAAATACTCACTTGATTTGGCTAACACAGGCTTACGTTGGAGTCGCATTTAGAAGCTTTTCGTGGCCTTTACAGCAATCAATAACTCTTGTTATGTTAATGTATGAAAAAATATAAACATATCCTTTAAAATAAACCATGCCTATATTTGTATATATATCTATATATATAGATATATTCATATTCATACAGCAGATGTATTATGTAGATTCTTGGGACGGCTGGCCAATTACAATATCTAATTTAAATATGTATTATATATGTATATATAAAAAATCTATATTATCTATCTATATATATTAAATATGCTTTTAGATACCTGTCTGTGAATTCTGCAGCCAGAAATATCTTCTGTGGTGCCCACAACATTGCAAAAGGACATTTTAAAAATTCAACAGCAACATGGATTGTCCAGAAACGGAAATAGTCCACATGAAAACTGTTGACAGCTGTTCCGTGATTATCCAGAGTAATAGGGGCACTGTTTGAAAGATGTTGCTTTTGAATTTTTTAAATGTCATTTTTCAGTTCTGTGAGCGTAACAAACAAATTTCGCTTACCGCCATCTCAGGCAGAAATCTCAGAGACAGATATCTCATGACTTAGATGAATGACACCAACCAAGTTTGCTATTAGTACATTTTTTTTTATTTTATAGTAAAAATGTTACCATTTCCCATGCACCAGTAGGAACACGGTAATGCTACTACAAATTCTATTTCTTCTGTCAGAGATAGCTGTCAGCTGACATTTTTAAACTGGTAATCAAATTAATTAAACCCATCAATCATATTTTTAGGTGATAATTGAACTTCAACTTCAACTTTAAAATCTGTATTACAAAGTCTGTCTTTTAGTTTTGGAGGGAGGTTGTTTTTGAGTGATACCGCTTACGGTGCCCAGTTGCTCTGTTTGGGGTTGTGTTTCAGGCTCTAGTTAGCTGGTTAGCCATCTGGTGCAGAGCCCTCAGCCATACTATCCCTCTGACTGGGCCGGACAGAAAAATAGATACTGGATGTGAGAGAGAGAGAGAGACTGTGTGCGAGAGTTAAGTAGCTACTTTCTCCAGTCGCTCTCCTTTCCTGTAGCCCACAGGAAGCTGTGGCCATTGGCTCCTCCCTGTCTAGACAGAGAACCACTTTCTCGCACACACACTCTCTCACACACATGCTTGGTGCCTTCTACCATAGCAACTTTGATTAATTCCCAGTGTGCGCGGTGAGAGGAGTCAACATCAGTACCTTGGTCAGGGGAAAAAGGCCCACAGTCTCCTGGATGTGACAGCTCCGTGCTTCACACTGATGCCTTATACCCTGCTGGGGTGTGTTTGAGAGTAGGTCAGTAGTATGAGTGAGGGACGAGATGGGGAATGTGTGTGTGTGTGTGTGTGTGTGTGTGTGTGTGTGTGTGTGTGTGTGTGTGTGTGTGTGTGTGTGTGTGTGTGTGTGTGTGTGTGTGTGCATGTGCGTGTGTGTGTGTGTGTGTTTGTGTGTGTCTTCATCTGTCCCCTCGGCCGCATCAGTGCTCAACCATGTCTCGCTGTGACAGCCCAGCAGCCTGTGTGCCTGTCACACACACACACACACACACACACACACACACAGAGGCCCACTAAACGAGAGCGTGCAGGCAGGCGCCAACACCAGCGAGGTGAAGGGTCACGAGCGACTGCCTCCCCACCGTAGTGTGAAATGTGTGGATGGCAGTCTCGGCCCATTATGTGCGTATATGCGACTGTATGTGTGTCTGTCTTGAGGCGGGCAGGGGGGGGCATCTCAAAGTAACTGGTTATTATCACCTCAATATTTTTCTTATTATGACAATTACATGCTCGAGGAGCGAATTAAGTGATACAGGACGCCAAGCGGGAGTGGTTGACAGCTATTTGGAGACTCAATGCACAGAGCAATTTGCAGCCCGGAGCCAAACAAATTGGATTTGGGCCACTTTGGATTGGGGCCCCAGATTGTTGGGCGTTTGGATCCCCCGACCGCATGCCTGCCTGGCTGGTTAGCTGGCTGGCTGGCTGGCTGGCGGGCTGGCTTCGATTCTTTACACATGACTATGTAGCAGACTGTTAGCCAGGTACCACAATACTCCATGGCCCTTGACAGGGATTAAGTGTACATGTGGAGGGAGGTGTTTGTGTTGATAAATGCATCATACTGTAGGTGCGTTGTGAAATTACTTTTTTACGGTAGTAGGTTTCAGTAACCATAAGTTATAACTGTGGGTTTATTGGGTATTTACAATTGACATTTTTATAGTCTACGGGTGGTACACCTTTCCACCCTTTCATGTTACTTTAGTGCTGCTACTTTTTTGGTCTTGGGCCACACAGCTGTGCTCAAGTGTGTGTATAATCCAAATGAGCCTAACAGCCTCTAAACGAATTACTGGTACACATTTTCCCACCCCTAAACTGCCACTGGAAAAGCTGGCAGCAACACCCAATTAGGTGAAATGCAATTACTCCCATCCATTCACACAATTAGCCCGTGGGTTAACAACCTAGCTGTACATTGGACTAGTTCTTGGTGTTTTGGAAAAGCCATCACCATGGTTACACCGGCTCTCGCGGTAACCCCGCTGTGTCAAATGGCATGCACCGGGGGCAGCAGGTCGGTTGCAAAAAAACAGTCAGCCCTATTGGTTCAGGCAGCGCATTACATCACTCAGCTCAGAATACCGGGTGACTTGATTGGCTGAGACAGGGAGAGAGAGGAAGAGAAAGCGGAAAGCAAGATCCCTATGTCGAGCGAGGGAAGATAATACCAGGCGACAGACTGGCAGGCTGGCAGAGCGGGTGGGCACTCACAGCGGCATGATGGAAAACAAAGGCTTTGTGTGTCACTGCCGAGATCGCATTAACCAAAACAAGCAGCCATGGACCGACTGCCACACCGCCTTGGTTGTCTGTTCCATAGGCTGAGTCGTGCATGGATAGAGTGACATGGGGGATGCCTGTCTCACTTTTCATATGAAATAACATGGTGCTAGGGAAATGAGAAAAAGCACAGTTCTTGCCACTGTCGACATTGAATTGAATGTGTGACAGAGCTGCATAAATTCAAAACCAATGCCATATTTGTAGTCACAGCCAATGTATTCAAGACATGCAGGGTTTGCAAAAAGTGACTTGCATTCTTGTCTCGCCTGAGTATGCATGCTGATGTAAAAAATGTGACAGCGGCCCCTGTAGGTGTGTATTTCTGTGGGTGTATAGTTGGGTTATCGGATTTTTGTGACCCATATAAGCTCTTGGTGACACACACACACACACACACACACACACACACACACACACACACACACACACACAGACAGATAAACACATATCATTCTGTGGTGACAGTAATGGTTGCACAGGACTCAGGTGGGACCGGGTCAACAGGCCTGATTGAGCAGGTAGGATCAGCTGGCATGCACCCGCAACTCTTCCCCTTCCTTCCCAAGCGGGCACCAGCCAGGAAACGGGGGTCACTTACAGGTGACTTCCCCCATATTCAGCTACAGCTGGGGCACAAACGCTAGTCTGTGTGTGTGTGTGTGTGTGTGTGTGTGTGTGTGTGTGTCTGTGTGTCTGTGTGTGTGATGTAGTTAGGGGGCAGCAATCACATTGCATCACATCAGATCTGGTCTTCTCTATACCTCTTCTACTGTCTCTTCCATCTTTCATTGTTGTATAACTACTTCCCGTGCTCCACACTATACTTATGTATATACATTCCACTATACAGTATTCAGTATTCTGTCAGCAGTATTGGAGGGGATTCCCTGGTATCAATTCAGGAGGGAAAGTACCTACATAGCACACACACACACACACACAGACACACAGTTCTGCGCTCACCACAGGGAATGAAAACTGTAATATGAACTCACCCTTTGTCTGAATGAAAGCCCATTACAATTCATTTTCACCACAACAGCCAGTGTACAGTCGTGTCTTCTTATGTGGGTAATGTTTTCGTTCCACTGCTATATTAACCACTGTCACCCTGACTGCAGAGACGTTATCGCAGTGATTACAGTAGTCCACAAAAAAATCGATTCATAAAATCATTGTTTGTGCTTGTACAGAATAACTTTTAACCTGTAATCAATTATGCAAGGCTTTTATAGATTATACCATATGGTCTTTCAGCCAAACAATCACATTTCAACTATGCTGAAATAGTTTAGCAGTATTACTGATTTATCATGATTATAGTTACCAGGTAAATTTGTCTTTGCTTGAGTTCACGTTTTAATTTGCCACCTGCTGCATGTCACTTCTCATCAGATGCTTGGGTGAGCTTCAGAAACACTCACTGTAAGTCCTTTCTTCTGTTCCAGGATCTGTCCGGTTCGATTGATGACCTCCCCACTGGGACGGAGGCTGGTCTGGGCTCAGCCGTCAGCGTCGGTGGCTCCTCCAGCAGCAGCAGCAGTAGCCAGGGGGAGCAGGGCGGGGCCAGCAACCAGGGACAGTCCCCCTTCTCCCCTCACGCCTCCCCCCACCTACCCAGCCAGAGGAGCGGGCCCTCTCCCTCCCCTGTGGGCTCACCTGCAGGCTCCACTCAGTCCCAGCAGTCGCGATCGGGCTCTGGACCCATCTCTCCTGCCAGCGGACCCTCAGCCAACACCACCGCACCAGGTAGGGTTTCCACTAATGCACATGCATCTCGATAATCAGATTTTTATCTCGATGGAAGGTGCAAGTTCCAGCATGATAACTTTATTAGTTGAATCACCACAAACAAACAAAACTATAACTGACAAGAATTGCCGTAGGAACCAGTCACAACACTGCATTTTACATCCTGTACCACCGTGTGAGATTCCCTGGGAACTTTGCAAAATTGCTTTACAGCTTAAAGGGAAATTGTTTTGTGCCACCAAACAAGAAGCTGCTGTTCGAAAGCAAATGAGAAAACAATCACAAACATTCCCCCGCCAGTGATGTCAAATGAGGTGCATTGCCTTTGACAGATGATGAAAAAATAGCTGCTGTGACATCACTGATTGGTGCGTGGCCAGAAGTTATAGTTTACGGTCCCGTGTGACTCAGTTTTTGATGTGCTCTTTGAAAATGGAGCTGCTTTGAGGCAGGAATATTAGTAAACCGGTTGCTGCTTAAACATATCACAGTTATCACACCTATATTTCTGCTTGACCTTTCCATATATTTCGCTATTTACATTTACATTTGTTTTAAAAATGTGCATTTAAAGAGGATTTTAAAAAGGTCATCTAGAAAACTGACCCTGATACAGAATAGGTATACACGCTTCCACAAATAACAACATGCCAACATTTAAATGTAGTGTGGTTGCAAGGATAAAGCTTTCACACCTTTCTATAACCAAACGACAAATAAATCAGACCAGGAAAAAACAGGGTCAAAGGAAGGAACCTGTGTTTCTTTGCCTAAATCAGTGGCTATATTTCAAATGATTACTAGTAATAATATTGTCTATGTCAATCGATACACCGAGGGGCGAATTAAAAAAGGGATTGCGCGGCTTTTGCTAAACCTGCACAAATAGGACAAAAAGAAACCGTGTAATTTTCAAAGCACCCGCAAAAGGTGAAATGCACCCCCAACTGCGCTGCCAAGCAAATAGAGTCTCGGGGCTCCGGTGCTATTTGCACATATTAGATTTAAGTAATATGCATATATTTGGTGCAAAATTGGCCCCTTTCTATGCAAATGACCCTCATTTCAAAAATAGTCAAATTCACAAAGATCAGCGCTAATAGCCACACGCAGTTACAGGGAAATTATTAGCGTCTTCAGAGAGTTGGTGGTAACTGAAGCACATTTGTACTGACGGACTGGAATATTAAATCCCGAATACGGTTTCTCTCGTTTAAACTGTTAGCCTGAAGTTTTGAGGCCTCTGCATCTAGTCGGTCAGAACCTCTAGCTCACAGTCTGAAAACTTTATTTTTCTTTATTTCTTCTCTGCCGTTGATCCGCCTACTGTGTTCTTGGCATAAAAGCAACATTCATACTTTGCCACATGGATATTTGCACTCAGCTGCAAAACGTTATGGCTGTGTTTGTGCTGTAATATTATTGGCACAATATCTTTTGTGAATCAGACCTTGAGACGCGGCAGATAGCAGTTGCAAGTGATGCACGGTTCTTGGTGGTAACAGCGGCCGTACTTGGCCATTCTTTGTGAATTCGCCCGTGAGACTTTGCTTGAGTGGTAGGTGAATAGGGTTTGACCTCTTTTCAGAGCAGTCCAGATGACCCATAAAGGTGACAACATCCCGGTTTAATAGCATCTCTTTTCTCTCATCTCCAATTCACCGTATAATCCATCCCGATCAATTTTCATTCTGACAGTTTGGACAGAGGATGAAGCTGAGTGCACACAGAAGCAGAAGACCAAATAATATCAATCCAGCATGTCTAGACTTTGATATATCTGGTCCATTTAAAATCCTAATTCAGACCGCTGAAGAATATTACAGCTTAGTGCAGAGCACTTCATGTCTCATTCATTTTCTTCTCACAGTTTTTGTCCTTGCATAGTTTTAGACTTGTTAAGTCCTCAATCACGGTGTTATACGAACACATCCCTACATGGCAGTGGAATTTTGATGAAGCCCATCTCCCCTGTGGATTGCACGAGTATTTCCAACATTTATGTCCGGACAATATTTCCTCACACCTCTGAGTGTTAATGAATTGAGACTGACTGGTAGTGGAGGACTTCCCATCTGATTTGTTTCCTTATCTAAGATATGGCAGGCTAAACAAGACACCAACAGGATTATCAGACAATGCACGGTGTGTCTGTCTGTCTCCTGAGGCCACAGCAGAGCGCATAACCATTTAGATAAACATTGAGCATTATAAACGAGTGTGGATTTGATTTGCTTCAGACAGGCGTGTGTGTGTGTGTGTGTGTGTGTGTGTGTGTGTGTGTGTGTGTGTGTGTGTGTGTACACGCTGTTCTCGCCTGGCCTCCCTGTCATCGCAGCACCTCTCTGCCCGACTGCGTGGCCAACCGGCGCATCAGCATGTCTCAGACCTGTCAGTCACTCTGACGAGGCGGGGCAAAATGTCTTGAGTGAGATCCTGACGCCAGCTCCTCCTCCTCCCCTCCTCGAAGCCGCTTACCAGAGTGATTGACGCTAATGAAAAACTAGGACACTGGTTTTCCAGGCGCTCGTGCCAAGAATCATGACGAGAATCCGGAATGAGGTGGCAAAGACGGGAAGCGAAACCGATCGCTGGGACATGATTAATAAGAAAATATTTAAAAATATTCCCCATGCCAAATAAATGGTGATAAAGCGTGGAGCAGTGAGTAACATCTGGCATGTTTTAGCGGCTGTACTACAATCAGTTTGAATTAGATCAAGGAGCAGCCCGCCTAAGAGAGACACAGGAGAACTAATGTGGTTAGCACACATCTGATTACGAACGCTCCACTTTCTAACACTTCATCACAAGTTAGGACACTTTGGTTAATGTTGTCGTTTTAGTTTGGTACAAGTCAGTGAGGAGAGGAGGGGGCAGGAGAGCAAGCACGCAACACTGTGTTGTTGTGTGTGTGTGTGTGTGTGTGTGTGTGTGTGTGTGTGTGTGTGTGTGTGTGTTGTTTTCTGAGGTTTGTATCTTCCGTACTTCCATTTCTTTACTTCGCTACTTCTGCAGACATAAAAAAAACACGCTCTTTATTGTTCCATCCAATTGTGTGAACGACATTGTCCTCTAAATAAACAAAATAAGAAAAACTTTAATTAGCTAATTAATGAGTGTGAAATATTTACGCCTGTTTTTATCTGCAATAGTTTGAACTCCAGTCAAGAAAAAGTCAAAACAACACAATTTCTCGTGGCTGCATTGCATTCTGGTTCATTAAGATTACTGTCACTGGAGAAATTGGAATTTCAGTTCTTCAATAATGCATTCTGCAACTCTACTGCTGTCAAAATCTGTTGTTTGTGATGATCTGTCATTTTTATTTTTATTTTCTTCGCCTGTTAAACTCATTTATAGCTGTACTGTAAATGCAACCATATAATGGTCATATTGTGAGTTGTATAGGCAAATATACACATAAATACAACGCAAATACAAAGAAGACTAAGCACACATGTTAACCACATTAAATTAAGTTAAAGGTGTATTAAGAAATGACTAAGTAAAAAAAAATGTCATCCCAAGCTTTTTTGAACCAGTAATTTTGAATAAGACTGCACGTTTATATGTGTTTGTGTGTCAGTCTGTCACTGGTCAGCCTCACTCGGTGAACTGATGCGACATGTCACACGGCTGAGCACTCGCGGGACACACAATACCCTTGACAGCGGTCAGAGGAGAGCAATTTCATCATGTCATCCTTTCACCTGCCTGTCAAACACACACACCAATAAGTAACACCGGAGGCATACATAACAGCCAGTCGGCAACCTGCGGCTCTCAAAAGTAAAGCCAATGTGGAAGTGCCTCAAACTTACATTCTCTCTAATGGCCATCAGGGGGCGACTCCTCTGGTTGCAAAAAGAAGACAGATTGTATCGGAGTCTATGAGAATATGACTCTACTTCTCACTTGATTTATTACCTCAGTAAACATGGTAAACATGAGTTTATGGTCTCAATCAATCAATTATTCAATACAGCATGATGTTCATTGAGTAAATTATGGTTCCGTTTAGAGTAAAATAGATCATAAAGCAAGGTATGCTTTGGGGGGGGCGACCTTGTGATTGACAGGTCGCTGCCACGGCATTGTCCGGTCTGGATGTTGTCCATGTTTTCCTAACCCTTTGACAGTGTGTTTTCACTTCATGAAAGTTGATCATAACATTGTGGTCCCCTGCAAATGTCTTATTCAGAGTTCGGATGTGCTTAGCTCCACCCTCTCGTGTCACTTCTGGTTCCAAAAAAACTAGACGCCGACGGTCAGAAACCAAGATGGCGTCACTCCAAAATGCCAAACTCGAGGCTGTCCACAAACTAATGGGTGACATCACGGTGTCCACTTCTTGAATACAGTCTGTGATGACAGCACATGAAGACATTTTAGTTTATTTCATGGTTTCATGTGAAACATTTATGGCATAAACATCTATATATGCTCGCTTGCTTGGGCGAGTGACAGTGTTGTGTGTGTGTGTGTGTGTGTGTGTGTGTGTGTGTGTGTGTGTGTGTGTGTGTGTGTGTGTGTGTGTGTGTGAGAGAGGGAGAGGGAGAGGGAGAGGGGGGAGACTGACAGATTGCCAGCCTATCATACACCCATACACTTGCACAAATCTATCTTGTCGGAGCTCCACGGCACGCCTGTAATTCCCTCGTCTCTTCACTTTTCCTCTTCTTTCTCCCTTCTCTCTCTCTCTCTCTCTCTCTCTCTCTCTCTCTCTCTCTCTCTCTCTCTCTCTCTCTCCATGAAGCAAATCCAATACACTGTAACATTATCCGGGCCTCGTCTTGCTATTTGGATTCTCTCCCAGAGCCAAAAAGGCACACACAGGGCCAAATTGATTTTCCTGTTGCGCTAGATTTGTGACAGTCGAGCAGAAATCACATTGCTCAACCGCCAACCTCCCCCTCCTCTTCCTCCACCTCATATGCACACACACACAAAAACAGACTGTCATACACGCACACATACACCACCCTCCTCCCAGTGCCTCTGAAGCAATTCAGAGCATCCTCGGAATATTTTTCTCCTTCCGTGAGACATTGGGGACGAGGCGAGCAGACATTCGTCTTTCATCCGGATGGATGTGGGGCTGAATGGGACCACCGTCATCGGAGCTTCCATCACTGACTGAGCTGTTGGGGGGGAGAGGCAAAGTCATCCAGTCAAAGTGCAAAACACAAGATCCTGAAAAAGTTCCGCCTTCGGTCCCAAATATGTTGATTTGTTTGGCTTTACAAAACTCTGCATTTTTCTGGATACTTCGAGACATAGATAATGTAGTGTTTGCTGTGTCTTTTTTTTTGTGTGTACATGAGCTCATTCGACAAGTTGTCAGCAGGTCTCCTGTCAGCATGGCGTCACTTCCTGTCTGCCTTTGTATGGCTTGAAGAAGCCATATCCATTACGAGACTGAACCTGATGCAAACTAAACTAAACTCAGTTTTCATCAGCTGAGATCCCTGTTGCTGATAGGATTGAGCTGGTGCTGCTGTGCGAGGTCAAATACCACATTTAATTTCAGTTTTAACTAAAATACTCTGATCTTAACTAATCTTAAAAGAGTAAAAGTACTCTTGGAAGAAGACCATTGCTCCGTAAAGTACAGTTGGCTTGAGATCGTGTAGCTACAAAGGCCATTCATTGCCCCTGCGTGCTCTTTATAGAAGCATTTGCATTTGTTTGCTAAATGGGCTGTGATGTAATCGCTCGGGGCAACTCCTCCCTGGCAATTAGCGTCCACTAAAAGTGCTTGTTTTTAGCCTCTGACAGGCACAGATTGTTATTATGAATGTCTGACAACATAAAGGAAAGGACCCTACAGATAAATAAAACGTTTTTCTTTCCCTTTAGCTTTCTGTTAGTGTGTCATCTGACTTGTTGCCGGAAGACAACAGTGGAAACGTGAGTGAGAGTTGGAGAGAGGAGTGCCACGGGACACCGGTGTTGTCAGAGTTTGTTGTGTTGGAGTACAGAAAGCGCAGCTGAGTGTTTATCTCAAAGATTTTGAATGTCGAGGCTGATTTCGACAATGTGGATGCGACGCAAAATCGGTAAAGAAAAAGGTTTTACTTCTTTCGGGTCCTTTCCATAATGTTGTCAGACTCTTGTAATAACAATCGGAGCTTGTTAGTGGTAAAAACAAGCACTTTAAGTGGACGAACACTGACTGTGAGGAATTGCCTGGAGTGATTACGTTGCAGCCCGTTTAGCGGCTGCCATCTGCATTGGTCTGTGTGTGCCTGTGTTTGTACATTTGTGTCATTTGTGAGGACCACACGGCACAAGGCTTCCACATTGTGCAGCTCCCTAATTGACACAGAGAACATCCACACTCCTCCCTGGCCTAGCTCGCGAAGGTCTGCTGTAGAAAATCACAAATACTCATCTCTCCCTCTTCTATTTTTCTCCCTTCTTTGTCTCTCTCCACCAAGGTCCTCCGAGGTCCAGTTAACAGTGCCTGCCTACCCTCCCTCCTTCCCTTCCCTTCTCCTCTCCTCTCCGCCTCTTTTCCAACCCCTCCAAGTTTTTATTTTCTTCTAAAGAGGTGATTGGAGCTCGCGGGCGAGTGCTCGGGAGAGTTTAATCTGTGTATCTGCGCTCGCTTCAAGTGCTTCCAGGGCCGAGAAAAGGACAGAGAGGTCAGGGCGAGTGGAGGAGGGAGAGGGGAAGGAGGGATAGATAGATAGAGGGTGGGAGACAGAGTGGGTGAGAAGGCCAGGCTTGTCCAGTTTGTTAGCTTAAGGGTCCTTCCCAATGAATCTCTTCAATGAATCTCCTCCAACCCGTTTACATCCGCTCTTGTCCTTTACATTGTCCACCAGCGTAGCCTGTGGTTTTAGGCATTTAGTTTTTCATTTCAGAAAATATATCTCTAATTGTGGTAATAAGAACCACAGATAGAAAAAAAGTTTCCAATGATGCTGTTTTTTTCCCACACTGTGATCAAAGGTCAAACACAGATGCCTGCAAGGAACCAGAGTGATGACCTCAGATCAGGATTGCATGCATAAATATGGCTTTTAAAAAATAAAAAAAAACAGTCAGTAAACGACTTCCCCGACAGGAAAGAAAGACAAATTTACAGGCTGCAAAATATCGGACCAGAAAAGAAGCCGCGGGGCTGTTCAACTAAAACTTATATTTTTTCTCTGTTAGTGGTGAAAGTTATTATAAGAAAGTGGTGGAAGAGGGTAGGGGGGTTGAGTTTTTATGCAAGCGTGGAGTGTGTGGAGCAAGTTTTCCAGTCACACCACTCCCTAAGAGGCTGCGTGGTGGGAACACTGCCTCTGGCTGTCCCTGTCCCTCTCTTTTTCTCTCATTATTTTTATCGTGCTCGCTTTCGCTTATGTTCCCTCTTGTGTCTCACGTTCCCTCGTCCCCACCCTTTCCTCCCCATCTCTGTTTGTCTCTGCTGCTTTCTTCGCTCAGAGCGTTGCTGTGGTACAGGCCTCCCACCGAGGAACAAGGCGGAATTTTCCAGCCCTCTTATTTCCTTACATCTCTCCTCCAGCTCTCTTTCTCCACTTCCTTTTTTTCCTTCTTCATCCCCATCCACACATCAACCCTCCCACCCCCGTCTACCCAACTCTTTCCCACACTCCCACATGCCTCTGTTCCTCCACCTCCTCCTCCTACTGATGGCTGCTCGTGTTCGGAGTGAAACAGCAAAATGCCCTCCCCGCAGACATTATATTCACAAAGCACACCGTCCGCCAAAACCTGGGGAAAAAAAGAAGAATATGGTGCCGGCTTGCTGCGTTAGCCATTTAGAGAAATCCCATTCTCACTCCGTCCGACTGGAAAACCTTAACAGGAGCACAGTGCACAATTATTTTCCCTCCCCAACACTTATTTTCTTGCTTTCTCTCACTCTATCGCTCTCTCTCTCCCCCGCATCACGCTCGCTGTTTTTTAGCTTAAGCTGCAAGTTTTGCTTTACATACAGTTGCTACTCAGCATTGGAAGTAATGAGGATCTTGGGAGAGCGCTTGTTTTGTGAGCCACCGCAGGCCTGCGCTCGTCCCCTACAGGGAAAGTTAACTGGCATTAGCCCCCGGCTTGGAGAGGCATTGACTCGCACCCATTGAGATCTAAACCACCATTATTGGAGCCTGCTGTTTATCTGCCGGTTTCCCCTAAAGACACAGCAAGAAGGGGATATTACCTTGGTGTGTGTGTGTGTGTGTGTGTGTGTGTGTGTGTGTGTGTGTGTGTGTGTGTGTGTGTGTGTGCGCGCGTGCGCGTGTGTGTGTTTCAGCCTAAGGGTTGTATTAAGAGATGGTGCTGAAGCAGCCCTTTCACTGTACTCTACACCAGTCAATTAGTGCTCACCGGTGTTACTTCACTTTAGCAAAAATGGCCCCTGCTGCTCCAGGGGCCTTTATTTGTGAGAAACAGTTGGGGAGAGTGTGTGTGTGTGTGTGTGTGTGTGTGTGTGTGCGTGCGTGCGTGCGTGCGTGCGTGCGTGCGTGCGTGCGTGCGTGCGTGCGTGCGTGTAGGCAAGCAGAGGCATCTTGGTGTATACATATGTCTGCACACACTTGCAAGCATACACATGTCTGCCAATGCACACCAGCACCCTCCTTTCATCAGAAATTAATGAAAAGCTTTTGATTGACCCTCTGGTTGACTTTTCTTCATTGGCATTACTCTCACACACACCCACACACACACATACACACAGTAGCTCCTCCGCTTAATATTACCAGGGCCCTGAAACAAAAACAGAAATATGGCCACAAATACTCTCCCTCGGCTTTGAACTTCCCCGGCATTTGCGTTTGAAACCCTGATGAAAAAAAGCTTCAAAGACCACACTCCCTCTCTTCAAAGGAGACTCAGGGCTGCCTCGACAGTCCTCGCGGAAGAGAAATTTAAAATGTGTATTGGGTTTTTAGCGAGGAGCATTATCTCCAAAAACGCAATGAACTCCCATTACTTTTGGCCCCGCTGCCTTGTATCATGAGCGAAGAGTAGAAAATGGATCTGCTTGCTAAGTGCCTTTTTTACAAAGAGGAAATTACAGTTGTTTGACTTTTCAGCACAATTCCAAAAGAGCATTTTCGCTCTAGATATCTTCCTGTTTGCTCTTGTCCTTTAATGCAGTAGGCGCCGTCTCTCTAAAACTACATCAACACGATCAAAACATCAGATCTGTTCATCTCTAAAGCCTGGCGCTCTCTGCTAGGTCAGTGTTAATGAGTCCTGTTTGAAGACCTGCCGTCAAAAATCACAGATTGTAAGGATATTTATGTTCTTTCAGGATGAAATCATCTAGTTAATATACTTTAATTACAATTAATTAAAAGTAAAAGAACTTTGCCTAACACCGCTTCTCCAATTAAAACTGAATGCGAGTGGCAGGGATTTTTTTATTTTTTATTTATCATGTTCATTTGCATGCATTTTTGTATGTTTACATGAGTGTGCTCAGCTGGGCGCTTGTGGAGGTGTAAATTGCCCGTGGTAATGACGGTGGGTAAAGATGCCGGCTGAGGGACAGCAATGTATCGCCATGCCACTGATGGCCACATGTGTTAATTGTGTTATAGAGCACCTATGGGAACACTGGCACTATAAGGGACACACACACAAAGAGATCTAAACACAGAAACAAAGACACATTCAAGCACATACGCATGAAAACATACATAGTTAAAGACTTAAAAGTTCAAACAATATACAAGAATGATCACAAATATGTAAATACAGTTCCTGTTACTCTTAAAAGCCATCAAACCTACATTAAATATACAAACACTGAAAGTGATCTAACTACATAAAGTCAGATTTAATCACTGAAAAAATCCTCAGAAATGTAAAAAAACCCACAATTTTCAAATTTAGTGCGTAGTTTAATAATAATAACACACTCACACACACAGAAGAAGATGACCTGGATGGCGGAAGCATTTATTTGTTTTACATTTTCATTCATAGCAAGCAAAGATGGCCTTTTTCCTCTGGACAGGGGAAGATATACAGTCGGCTCCGGTTGACATTTAGCTCTCCTCGCTCGCTCTCTCATCAGCACGTGAAGAAGAACTGCACGTCAAAGATTCCGTGTATGAATTATTAATGGTCCGGATTAAACATGCCAGAGCTCACTGTTTGTTTTATTTGGACGTAATTATTTAATGGCACCTTGTTAAAAATGATAGTAAAGAGAGGAGAGAAGAGGAGAGGAGGAAGGCACGGTAGGAAAGGAAGAGGAGACGATGTGGGAAGAAGCTCTGTTTGGACAGTAATTGGTAGTGAAATAATTACAAAGTGCTCCAAGCTTTTACTCGTTCATTGCAGAGACAGAGGGGAGGTGGGGGGAGGCCTTGTCACACTCAACTATACTTCCACTCCTCTCTCATCTCTTCTTCAATGTCCCCTTTTTCAACAAGGATCTTTGCATTAATCTTGTCTCTGGTGACAATTTACATGGGTTTGTGGAGAGAGTATTGGAGCATGGAGGGCACTGTTCCCTATTTGTACCTTCAATGTGACTCTCACACACACACACGTACACACACACACGCACACACACGTACACACAGCACAAGCTGCTGCCACCAGCACTCTGCCATCCAAACAAACCGAGTCTGACAGCATAGCCGGTGCCTGGCATGCATCTCTGCACACACACAAACACACACATACACACACACGAGGGCTAGCTTTTATCGTGGGGTCGACATCCATTGTTTAAGGGTTCAGTAAACTCCTGCTAGCAGACTTATCCTCACTACCCATTCACCCATCTAAACTTGTGCTGCAGCTAATTCCGTCCCTCTGGCAACACAACCTCTACAAGAGGCTTCAGTCCCCTCCAGTCAGACACATAAACACATAATACATAAACAGTACAACAAAGTGTTCACAAACTCAGCTGCATACATATTAGTGGTGGAAAGTAGCTAAGTATCTTTAATAGAGACTGTACATAGGTATAGTTTGATGTACTTGTCGTGATTATTTTTATTATTACAAACTACTTTATACTTCTATTGCACTACATTTTAGGGGAAATGTATGTACTTTAAAATTAATTAGTAAATGTTTTGACAGCTTCAGTAGAAGTACTTTGCAGATATACATTTACATAAAAAAACATATGATAAGCTTATAAAACATCATGCATCATGCAATACACAGATTAAACTCCAACACTATATAAAGTCGTTCAAACTTACTCCCACTTGACCAACTAAATGTTGCATGTGTGCTAAAAGGACAATGTGTAACATTTTGGGGGGTTTATTGGCAGATATTGAATATAATATTTATAACTATGTTTTAATCAGTGTATAATCACCCAAAACTAAGAATCATTATGTTTCCTTAGCTTAGAAAAGGCCATTTATATCTACGTAGGGAGCGGGTCGTCTTCCACGGAGTCCGCCATCTTGCGCCGCCATGTTTCTACAGCAACAGAGAACGGACGATAACCTACGAGAGCCTTTCGCATTTTACGTTATCTCAAGGTAGAGCGATGCGTTCTGAAACGCGGTATTAAACATGCCATGGTGCTAAATAATTAAAGATTGTAGTATTGATAAGCCCCGATATTATTGATGCTTTTTACTAGTAGTTTTTAATGTTCTGATGTAATTTATTATCACGCTGCATTTGCTCTGCTCTCTCTCTGTCGGGCTGAGCTCCTCCAACTGCACACACACAGAGACACAAACACCAGGTGAAGTGAAGATTACTCGAGTAGATGGCAACTACGCTTGTTACTGTACGTGCAATAACATTTTTGCGAAAGTAAAAAAAACAATACTTCATCAGTACATCTGTGAACATGTAAAACGACAGTGAAACATAATTCAGTCGGCCACCGCCGCTATGTTTACACAAGGACAGCATGAACGTTCAGCCTACTTAATACATTATTAATAATAATCCCAAAACACATATGTGTCATAATAAACATTCTGAAATGGGCCATTTTGCATAATGAGTATTTCCTGCTTCCCTTGTATTATTTACTTTTTAAACTGTAATGGAGTATATTTATTTTTTATTTTTTATCGCTACCCTTACTTCAGTAAAGGAGCGCTTCTTTCACCACTGGTAGGAGCACACGTAGACGTACCTAGCTAGCGTTTCTAGTGTTATCTCAGGGCTTCTTCTATGTTTGCGCTCTGACGTTTCTCCTTCCCTCTACCGCATGGTGACAGACTAATCGAATATTCCCTCTTTGAAGCAGCACCGTTGGATCTATTCATGTGTGAGGCAGGGTGTGTGTGTGTGTGTGTGTGTGTGTGTGTGTGTGTGTGTGTGTGTGTGTGTGTGTGTGTGTGTGAGAGATAATATTTCAACACATATGATATGTGCCTTTGTGCTCTTGTGTGTGTTTCCTTGTGTGTTTGAGTGTGTTTATTTACACTTGTTTGTCCAATTACTTTACATCTGTGTGTGTATTCGTGTGTTAGTGTGTAGGCAGCCTGGTGTATGGAAATGTTGTTTATGCAGTTTTATGCAAAGCAATTATGTTGACTTAATTGGGTTTGTTTATGTGGAGAGTGTGCCACCTCCAGTCATGTTTTACTGCTACCGTGGACAGACACATCACACACACACACACACACACACACACACACACACACACACACTTCTTGAAATAGCTCACTTCTACTGCCTGATTGAATAATGCGAAGTGTTTTCTTTATAATAAGGGATTTCTATTCACTGTGAGTTTGAAGGACACTGTAGCAGAAACATATTGGCCATACATCACTCTAGCGGTACTTCATAATGTGGCATCATGAGTAAAAGATTACTTTTGGCTCATAGTCCTATTTCAATAGAAGTCAAATCATATAGCGTAATCGTACAAATATATAGTGACAATCTTCACTGAACATGTACAGTTGAATTACGTCAATGTTTTGTGTATGTTAGGGCATGCTGCATTTCACATACATTATATTTAACCACTGGATTTTTCATCCAAAAGTACAACCAATGCCGTTTGACAAAACAAACCACTTTTTCCATCGTCTTTTCCTCTCCTCATTGTCGCAGGTCTGAATCCAATGATAAAAGGTTAATTTGCCATCTCTCTCCTTCCTCTGGGCCAAATCAATCCACCATAGTCTATGTCTGCCTTTGTCCTAATCAGACCCTCAACTCACTATTGGATTTCAATGGAACAGGCGCAGCCCAAAGACCTGCACAACCACCTAATCAATGACCCTCAAATGGTTCTGGTTTTCTATAGGGGATCGCTCTGGTTTTAATGCTTACACAAGGATGTGGCACAGGCGTCCAATGACTTGATATGTCCTCTGGAAGTGCATTTGTCATTTAGCTAATAGTGAATCACAAACAACTTCATGTATAGTGATTATGCTGAGCTCTCGGTGTGTCTATAAATTTGGCATTGAACCTTCTAACACTCTTGCTTGATGCTAAAGAAACACATCCAGGGCCGCCTCAGTCATTGTTTTTCTTTTGGCTGTCAAATTACAGAATTTTTTTTTATTTGAACCAGGTTACTTCTGCGTTATCAAATAAATGCAGAAAGAAAGACAAAAGTGGCCATTCAGTGGTCTATTGTTACAGCAGTTCCTGCAGTTTCTTTCAAATTTCAAGCAGGGCTGACGCAAATAAAGAAATATAAATCCATTTTCTATTGTCCTCGCTTTCATGCAAAGAAGTGAATGCGATTCATGCAAAACATTTTCTTTTAATGTGACAGCTTTTGTTACAGCTTGTTGAACCTTTGTAACTCTGAAATGTGTCAAGTCAGTGCAGCATCAAGTGGATATCTGAATCTTCATGTCTCAACTTTTCTTCAGGTTCTGCAATGGCCCCACAGAGCTCTGGGAATGGACCAGAAGGAGCCCACCCTCCAATCACCCGCTCACCTATGACTCAGGAGAAAGGTATGTGCGTGTGTGTGTGCGTGTGTGTGTGCGTTCGTGCGTGCGTGCGTGCGTGCGTGCGTGCGTGCGTGCGTGCGTGCGTGCGTGTGCCTTAAGATTAGTGACAAATCATCAGTTTTGCAAGTTTAAAGTATACAAGGAGTACACAGAGGTTAATGTTTGTACAGTGGAAGCTGTGTGAGGACGTTCATGTGTGTGTTCATGACATGAGTTTTATTTTAATGAAAAAGATGCATACATGGAAGTCTGTATGTGTGCAACAGAAACAGTTTCCATAAGGAATCCAGTTTGTACATCACACTTAAAAGAGTCTCTTGTTTTCTTTTTACATTCCACACTAGTGGGGGGCATGACGAGTAGAGATCATAAGAAAGAAAAGCAGAAATGTTGTATGTTAGCAAAGCTCAGAGAATAGCACCAAAAAGGGTTGTAATGAAAGGTTTTCTGTGGGAGCAAGAGGACTTAGAGCCAAAGATGTTCGCAGAAATATGTAAACAAAGACCATGGCTAGTTTGGCCCAATGCAGGACTTTGTTCTTCTTTCTTCTGCTGTTCCAAAGTGAGTTCCTTCAGCAAGCATACCACCCGCTTTATGCCGCTTTATTCATATGTCTCTGCATTTTTTGTGCCAGCATGTGTCTGAAACTAACTTTTTAAACGTAGTTGTTTTATTTGACGATAGTTGTTGTAGTTGAGGCTGAGCAGGTGCTCTCACACAGGCACAAGGTTTTTCCATCATGCATCATTTTTCCAACATAGGGCGTGGGAAACCCATGGTTTGGTAAATATGTAACAGTAAACACTTACATCAACTTATCCTTGACTTAGTTCAAGTCAGAGTGTGTGTTCTTTTGATAAAGCCACTTCAATTTTGCCCACACCTTGTTGCCAGAGGCTTGTAAAATGATTGCTAACCCACAAGCCACATGCGCCTGCCAAATGGGAAATTGTTTCCAGCAATTATGGCCACTTCTCGAGTATTACTAAAAACAACAGAATTGCTCATTTAAAAAAAAAAATTGCATCCACAGAACATTGCAATTTTTTTTTGAAAGACTGGGATGTAACCTTAATGGAATGACTGTGATGCTCCTTTGCTATCACCCACCCAAGAGAAGTTAACATAAACTGAGCGGATAGATGAAGATAGAGAGAGAGAGTGAAGCACTATAAAAGGTTATTTCCCAACATGATGAAATCAAGCCAGAGATTTAATGCCGCTCTCTAATGCTTGTAAACCTAGAGCCCTCCCCAGCCCAGTCTAGAAAAACACTGCGCCGGTTAACAGGGCTCGTAGTTGTTTTTGCTGTTTTCCTAGCAAGGATTACCCACCCAGCCCCCAGCCCCCACCCCCCAACACACGCCCCACTTTGCTCAAGTGCCTGCCTCCCTAAGAGCATCTCTCCACTCTTCATTTCCATAAATCCGCTGAATGTCCCTTTTTTCCCCCCACTGTCTCTCGCGTGCTTCACTGGCTGCCTGTTGTTGTTGTCCGGCTGAGAGCTTCATTCGCTTTGCCAGAAAAAGAAAAAGGTTTATGTGTGTGTGTGGTTGGGTGTGTGTGTGTGTGTGTGTGTGTGTGTGTGTGTGTGTGTGTGTGTGTGTGTGTGTGTGTGTGTGTTTTCATGTGTGTGTAGAGAGGGAACGAAGCAGAGAGAGAGAAATCCTTGAATGTGTTATTTGCTTTTAGCACTGTCTGCACAATGTTCCTCTCCCCATCCATTTTCCAGGCAATTTAAAGTGCGATATTACACACTGTAATTTTTTTCTCCTCCTCTCCAGAATCCCCTTACCCTAATGGAAGCAAAACATTACAATAATGTCCTCGCTCCTTAAACCCAGCACTCGCAGCCTAAGCACTTTCAGGCCCCAATCGCTCTTTCCCTCCGTTGCTCTGTCTTTCCCTCCCACACTCGCTTTCTCTCTCACTGCCTCTCTCTCTCTCTCTCTCTCTCTCTCTGTGTTTCCTCCGTCTCTTTACTGCACACACAGACACATACACACACACACACACACACACACACAGACATAGAGCGTTTATTGCTCTCTTTCTCTGTTATCTCCCCCCACACACTCAGAAACACAAATATGTACACACATGTACGTGCACACAGGCATATAGTGAAAACGCACATAGCATTTTTAAACCTTTATCTCCCGCCTCTCTCCTCACAGTTTTTACTCGCTCTCTGAGCAGAAACAAGGAATTATACAAGTGTCAACTTGCACTTTCCAACTCTGTCGTTTCCCTAAACCCCAAACTCACTAAAGAGTTGGTCTGTGCACGCTCATTCAACAAAGCGGATAGCTATCAAAGTTTACAGTCGAGCAGACCCAATCCATTTACACCTAATCATTAAAACTGAATTCCCTCTCCCTCCCTCCTTGCACGCCCACACACCATCATCTTTTTCCCTCAATGGCCGTCCAGCGACCTTTCCCCATTCGTTGTGGATTAGGAGACCTTTCTGTGAGTTTTTTAAAACGAAAGGGTCCGCTTGAAAGAGCGAAGCCCAGACGAGGATCGCTCCAAATGTCAATTTGAATGGTGGTGGCGAGTTTGGGCCTGAGAGACTTTGACACATCTATTGACAGAACGGCTTAGAATAACATAGTAGCCATGGTCAGATCACCATCTTATTCTGTGGAGAGTATTCGCACACAATTGGCCCTTTTTTCTTTTTCTTTTTTTTCACGCACACATCCCTGCACACAGACATACGTGGCCCCAGCTTTTGCAGGCGTACATACATCTTTAAGGCCAGGGATACACTTGACCTGTGCTTTCACCACTGATAAAGTTCACTAAACATTCTGTGTGTGTGTGTTTATTTGTGCTCAGGGTTCCTTTACCATGTCAGCCTGTCCTTTTTGTGCATGTTTTGTCTAATACCTGCTCCATGCTGTGTTACTCACTGATGTGTATCTACGAGTAACAGGAGCCAATGCCAGGGTAAAAGATTAGAAAAGGTAGGGTCTCTTTACACGAGGAAATTGAATGGATGTCCCGATTTGTTGAGTTAGAGAATGATTACGCCCACCCTTGCTCAATCCCTCAGTCAACATTTGATTTTGCTGAGCGGGTACATTCACTCCAAAAAGGACTCTTTCGGTTTTGGCCTTTTTATAAGCAAAGTGTTGACGTTCCTTTTGTTTGTCTATTCATGTGTTTCAGGGTTCATGTCCAACATGCAGAGAAACCAGGGTAGCTCTCAGTTTGCCTCTCCTCAGTCCGGACCTCCTATGTCCCCCCACCCCTCACCTGGGGGTCCTATGTATTCTGTGGGGGGACCCTTCTCCCAGAGCGGCCCTACAGGCCCTTATGGACCTCAAGGATCCCAGTATGGACACCAAGGTTGGAGCTGGTTTGCCTAAATTGCTATTACAACAAATTTGTTTTCATTGGTGCAATTTTCATTCAGAAGTTTTCTGGAAGATTGGCCCACTGATTATCCATAAACTGAAACTCATATTAAAGGCTCGCAGGACTAGTTAGTGAACTACTGTAGCCGACGAGCTAATCGCTAACATGGCTGCAAGCGTGGAACATGCTATCGCTAATCAAGTCCCCAAGCTTCTTTCTGTTTTCGCTATGTGCCATTGACTCCCCAAGGTATTTGTTCTCTGGATTATACATCATTTCAATCAATAAGGAGTTTTATTGAAGACAGGGGAAAAGAATCTCTCCGAGCTCACGAGTTTACTAGCTGCTCGCTGTCACTTAGCAATCTTGCTGGTCACTTACAAGATAATGAGTTTGCAGTTCATTCAAAATACATATTTGCACCATTGACTCCTGTCTCATAACTGTCTGCATACCAGACCTCATTTGTGGAGCAGTTTATACTCCAACACAGGAGGGTTGAATAAACAGCTAATAAGCTACACACACCTCCATCTTGGACTCCCTTAAAGGGCAGCACTGTCAAGACACCTTGGTATTGTTCAATGGCGCAAATTTGCGCGTTCACCAAGGTTGAACTCAAACAAAAATTGTTCTGGTAATTTTTCTATTTTAAATGCAAACGTGACTATGCCTAAACATTTAATCGTGCAGTATTAGCATTAACACTAACATAGCAGATTTTGTATCTGAAGCAACACATTCATTTTTGGACCACTCAGATGAGAAACATTACACATTTATCCCCATCTTTACACAATTTCTTAAACATACTCATACACAAACGTTTGTAACGGGACAAAGTCACCACTAGTTTGAAATTGTTTTTATATCATGATTTCTCTTTTCTCATCTTCAAAAAAGTGCCAGATTTAGTTGCACATTTGAGATACTGAGATAATGAGATAATGCTCCATTTTGTGTTTACTGAAGTCTTAGCTAAGAGCATTGATCTATTGAAGACAGATCAAGGAGTCTTGTTTTATGGTTTGACCAGAAAGTCCGTCTACCCCAAATTTCAATGTATTCCATTAAGCAGGGGTGTTGACATTATCTCGGGGCTCCAATGAGAAATTGAGTCCTTGGAGCCTGGTTCATTGAAAGACTATTCAAAACCAAAAAAGATATAATTTGATTTTGCACAAACTATGACTCCTTTCAAACTTAACGATGAATTATTAATCATGAAAACCACTAACAGGCCCTGTGTTGACTTACTCTGTTGACTTTTACCTGACATCATGAATACCGCACGTATCATTCATTCAGAAGAAGTCTGGCCTCAGATGGGAAAGCCACATTTGTCTTTTTTTATGACTCTTGGCCCCCATTTCACAGTCACATTGGGCCTTGACATCGGTGTCATTGGTTTCAAAGAGGGTTTGCTAATAAGGAATACAAAAAGACTCATTTTGAAAGACACATCCATCTTCCATTTCTGTCCATAACTCTATCTGTCGCTCTCTACAACTCCCATACACACACAGATACAGTTTTCACTAGTCCTGTGTGGTGGGCCTCCCTGCGGGCATTAAAAATCCAGCTTTCTGAGGGTGTGACTCTCAGAATATTCATGAGACACTTGAACTCTGGACGGACCTCTTGGCCCTCCTGATGATAAGCTTATGAGGTCGCTTGAGAATGACACGTCGTTAGGGTTTATCCACTGAATGATGATGTCCAGTGGTGGAAGACGTATTCAGATCTTTTACTTAGCGTTAAAATACTCTGTTACAAGTTCAAATCCTGAATTAAAATCTTACTTTCGTAAAAGTACAAAATTATTAGCATTTAATTAAATATACTTAAAAGTGCCAACAGTAAAAGTACTCATTATTCAAAATGGCACATTTCAGAATAATCTGAACAAACATACTGCAGGCTTGTTTGATGAGACATTTGGTAAATCAGTCACATCAAGCCAAGCTTTTTCTGATGCTTGAGAATTTTTTCTTTTCTAAATAAACATATTCCCAAAAATTTGGGGAAAAACTTTGGATGGCTCTCTGTAATCAAGCCTTCTCCGCTCACTTGTTTCCTCCAACGTACGACTCCTGGCAATCCAGCAAACGTTGACATCTGCTGTTGTACTTCGTTTTCCGCCTTTGGCGACACACCAGACGAAACATTATGGTATTTTTTTGGTAAATGTGTGTTTTAATGTGTCACCTTGATAAATGTGCCCATCCGTGCGTGTGTTTTCCCAAAGTTGCGTCCTCTCCCTCTCATTTGTTAATGTTGATTAATAGCCCTAATGCATTTGGTATTTGGTCTCCCTTCTCCACCCACTCTTATCTCTTAATGTGACTTTGGCTGGGCTGACAGCCCAGTAAGCAGACAGAAAAAAGAGAAATAAAGTAAGCAGAGAGCGACAGCGAGGCGGACTAGCCCGAAGAGGCTCTGGAGGCAGATGAGCGTGAAATCTCACTCGGATGACAGGAGAGATGTTCCCGTCAGAAACGGAAAGAACAGCTCAGGCTCGCTCTCTTCTCATCACACACACACACACACACACACACACACACACACACACACACACACACAGTATATACATACTGATGTATGTGTACTCTCATTCAAATTTAATACACTTGCAACTGACCTGCATCTGTCCTGTATTAGTACTCTCGGATTATTTCAGACAGCAGCGCAGCAAGTACCTCAAACGTGGCACTTCTTGAGTGGCTACATTTGTATCTTCGCATGCTACGTCCATCCAACCATTATCTGTAACCGCTTATCCCGTTCGGGGTCACGGGGGGGCTGGAGCCCATCCCGCCTTATATTGGGCGATGGCAGGGCTCACCCTGGACAGGTTGCCAAACTATCACAGGGCTTAGGTCTTAGCCAGGTGAAACCGGACCACCCGGCTCTTCTTGTGGGGTCTCTCTCTCTCACACAGGCACCGGCACTGTACCAACGCAATGATCTCACTGAAATGAATGAGACGGCTTTGTTTTTTGATGCAGTGTTATTGCCTGTCTGAACACGGCCATAACCTCATGTAAAAAATATAAAATGGTAACTGGAGGGATTTCTTCATATTTCCATCCTTTTGACGTTCTCATACAGAAATCTGTGATACATAAAGAGACACTTATCAGTCAAAAATAGGAAAAAATGGCTCCCAACACCTTCAGTACTGGAAAGTATTAATATGTGGACATAGTCAGGGTCCTGTTTAGGTTGAACAAGGCAGACAGCTGCTGGTCATTGTTCTTAATGATAGCTCCATCTGCTTTCCTTCCCTCTACTAAGCGCACTAACAAATTAGCCAGCCATTAGCCAACACAGAAACGCACTCCAAGTTTCTGAACTCTGCGCTGCTGTTTTTCTTGGCCTGCCTAACGGTACACTTGGAGAACCCAGCTCTTACGTCGTTTGTGTGGTATATGACACAAAATTTCCGGCAATCTTGCTTGCCACACACACCAGCACTAACAGTTTGTAGCTCACCAAAGAGCATGTCTGGTGTTGTGTAAGCGAAGGCTGCAGCACTGCTCTTTTATCAGGGGCTAATGACTGCAGTATAGCTTGTGTAATCAACTACGTAAGCCCTTCCAACATTCGGTTACAGTGATGCATGAGTCTGCAGGAGGATATGGCCCTTCTACAAACAATACTAAAATATTTAGTACTTTTTTCCAGAGATCTTTGATTACATGAGGCTGCTTCTTAGACTGTAACCAAAGGTTTTCTCCCAGATTGATGCGCAGTCGCACCCTGCCAAAGCTTTCCCTCCCTTTGCTGTTTTCTCACAGTCTAATTGGGAGCTCTTAAAGTGACTGCCCAATATTTCCCCGAAAAATATTTATTTCCTCTTTATGTTCATGGCTGTCATTAGAAAGCCCTCTTTAACCAACGTTAAACTGATCTCGTACTGTGCGTTGACATCGGGCTTCTCAGGACTCAAATAACTCCAACAGCTGTTTTCAAGACACGCACTTGGACATGGTGCAGAGCCAGCATGTTGACGACAGTGGACACACAGACAGACGGGGGAGGAGGATATCAGGCCATTACAGGAGAGAGATTTGGAGTTTGTCTCAGCTCTGCTCTCTCTCCCACCCATCGCATAGCCCCCCCGACCCCCTCGAGGGGTTAAGCACTCGCTGGTAATGACCATGCCTCAGACAGCACTTTTAAGCCTTAGTGCCTTCCTGGAGCGGCAGTGTAATTCAGCCAAAAAAGCCAGCGCCTGGGGGAGGGAGGGGAGTTTTTCGGAGGAAATTGACAGTGTGTGGAGCTCGGCAGCCCCAAGGCGCACCCCATCCCTGCTTAGGCTCAGACGCCCTGCCGGGGAAGGTGCTGAGGTGGCTGGGAGAGGACGTGGGAGCCTCAGGCAACAGAAGACGCTGCAACAGAACTATCCATCCCAGCAAGTTATACATGTGTACTGCAGTCTAATACCGAGTCCGGAAGTCTGCCGTTTTCTCTGATAATGGTCTGCAATGACATTATCAATAGCTGTGAACTGATCCGCCTCATTTCAAGATTGTTTTTAAAACAGATGAAACTGCAAGAGAACCCGTTACAAGAATGTTATACTGAATAATACTGAATGACACTTTAATTTGCATCAGAGGGGAAAAATAGAGATGGTGTATCATAGCAACCATACTGAGTAAGATGGAACTAAATGAGTACCAGGGTGTCTTATCCTTGTCAACACACTACATTTCTTTCCCCAACCAAATCCGTCTTCCTCCAACCACTACCATGTCCACACAAAAAAAAGTAAAAGGGAAAAAATGCTGTTATTCATTTCTTTTATTTGTGTTCATCCACATGTGGACACGGACAGCCTGACCTGCTGCTGTCCTTGGCAGCTCAAGCATGCAGCCATGTAATCTGAGTTTCACTCCTTATTGATGGAGTTCACAGATCCGGAGGGCTCGTTGGTGCACCATCATACCTTACTCCACCGTAGCCGGGAGGATGACTGCCTCGGCTGTTAGCATTGGACGGTCCAGTCTGCTGAGGAAGCAGTAGACGGTAATCTGCTTGGTCACACTCCAGCTCTCCCGCGGGACTGCAGGGATTAAACCAGGCGCAGGATGTAGCGTCCACCGAAGGCGTGACTGTGCCGGGAATTTCCATGTAATTGTGAACGAAGCACCATGAGCTCTCTTTCTCCTCCCCTCCATCATGCTATAAATACCACCAAGACTCCCCGAAGGCACAAAGTGCTCGAGAAAGAGGCAGGAAACCGAGACTGAGCCACAAGGACACGAGAAGGGACAAAAAATAAATTACGTCCTCCTTGTCCTCTTTTCCTCTTGTCCCTCCTTGATTGGTTTCCAGAGTAGCATGAGTGGCATGAAAAGTAGGTGAAGTAGACAACATGTGCATCTTATAAGCCAACACTGAAAATGTCTTTCTCCTGGCCTGTTTGAGCAACAGGAAGGGGGATCTATGAGCACTTAGATTGTGTTTTTTTTTTTTAAAGTTAGAGTTTGCTTAAAGAAGCCACCAACTGCTCACAACTCATAATACCTTATATGAAGCCAGTATTATGGCTAAGAAAAGAAAAGACACACTTTTGTATTCACTTCCTATCAGAAGTTAACTTGAAGTTCAAAGATAGGAGGGACATTAAAAAACTGATCTTAACTACCCTGACTCTTGCCCTGCAGAAACCTGTGATGATCTGTTTCTATACAAAACTCCCATGACTTCCATATTGGCTTTTACAGCAGAGATTATTTGTTCCTTGGTCTGGATGTGTTTTGAGCAACAAATGCACCTAATACATATTTTCAGTTCTATAAATTTAACACCATAGGGAGTCATCCTCAATTTAGTCATGGACTAAGTTTACAATAATACTACAGATTTTGTCAATTTATGTTACATTATATTTGTTGTGATTGTCATGTATGCGTGATAAATATATTCTGTGCTATCTGTATTTTGTCATTTGCCTCCGCAATGATCCGACTCGCTCATCTGATGAAATCTGAATGGCACCTTAGAAAGCATAAATGACTCTTATGAAAACACCTCGAATTTCAGGGTTGAGCTCTCACTCATTTTAAAAAGTGGGTTAGTACACTATCTGTCCTTGAAGAAGCACTTTGGCGCAGCACCAATCCTTCAGGAAGTGAATCATTTTTGTCAGGACGGAGCAAGACTCTCACAGGAAAGCTTAGCATTAACCCAGTCCCACAGCCACTCTGTCTTCCCTTTGTCAGCCGAGTCAAACATAGCCCACAACTAGAACATTTGGAATGGTAGTACATCACGACTGATAAGTTCTCTCCGTGTAGCACACAAACCTCTTCAGTTAGATTTGGTTTGGCATCCCACACCCCTCCCAGTAAAGTTGAATACAGTCTCATGGAAACTTCCAGTAACTCCCATCTTTGGGGCTTTTAGCTCGCCTGCCAAATTGGGGGAAAAAATGCAGATTGTCCAAATGGGACTTCTTGTTATAAACAACTCCCCGGGAGGTGTGCTGAAGCCTCACTCTGCCACAAGGGCCAAAAACCACAGTGTCCGCCCAGGCTATTGAGAATGCATGGCAGGCAGCCATGACATGGGGCTCAACAGCTGTCCAAAAAGGCCTGAGAGAGGTCGCTAACTGCGGCCTTGTTCATCTGCAGCAAAGCGAGCCGAGAGGAAGCAAGCTGCAGGACACCGTTCCCAGGATTTTTTTCCACAGCGTTGTAGGCAGTCGCTTGTGAGTGGAAGGAACATGGAAATGTGTCTTCCACTGGTTGCAAGGTCTCAGAAGTATTATATATGCGTTCACACAGATGGACACACACACACACGCACGTACACACATGTACTGTGCACCATACGTATCCTCCTGTGTTCGTTAGCAGACATCCTTTCTTCCTGAACGCTTCCCTATTATAGCCCCAAAACCCTTGACAGGTGTCAGCCGTACTCAGCTCACCGACTCACCAAAGCCTGCCCAGAAATAATCCTCTTCTTCTTTTCCCATCTCCCACAGTAGATTTCATCACAATTTCTGGACAAATTCAACCGAAGCTGCTGACTTTTATGGGAAAGACTTTTATTTTGATTCAATATAAATCCTATCTCGGGGCTTGGGGGGGTGCAGGCGTTTTTTCCCGCTAACTTCTGTCTGTCTGTTTCCCCCACCCTCTGCTGCTTCCTCTCGCTCTCTCCCTCTGTTGGACTTGCAGGCTTATGTCATGTGGAAAGTGTCTTCACTGAAGCAGCTCGAGGACACTGAGAAGCCATTTCCATTTTCGTAGACATTTTTTTTTTCTTTTTCCTCTTGTGGAATATTGTCATTCAACTTTCCCTCATCTGAGCGTGCAGAAAAGCCTTCAGGTTTTAAAGGGACTTGATCCCCTTTTCCAGACATATTCACAGAGGATTAAGAAGTGAGGCCCAACTAAAGCACCCTTAATCAAATCAAAATAAATAGCCCCCTCCACAATAGAGGATGCCACATTTTCCTTTCTATCTTGCGGGGGATTTGTCCCAGGGAGGGACTATCACAGTCAAAAGGCCCAGTGCCTGCAGAGGGAATACAATGTAATGTGCTCTGTGTGTGGGGGTGTTCTGCACTTACATGTACAGTAAGTGTTTTAGTGGGCCTAAATGTATGTACATGTTGTCTTTGACAGCACGGTGACTCTCTCTCAGCTCTTATTGCAGCTGGTGTTGGAGCCGAGCTTTGCTCTTAGAGCCAAAATGGAGGGGTTTAAGTGTGCCTTAGGAAAGCTTCTGGCATCGCGGTCGTGTGGCACTCCAGGGCAGCAAGAAAGCATTTACTGCAGATTAGAGCTCCTTTCAAGTGTTTCACAAAGTCAGCCTTAAGATTGACAATCGTTCCCATGGCCATCCAGCAACCTGCAGCTGTGAAAAATGTCGGCACGCCCCACACCATATAGTTTTTACGGCCTCCTCTGGAGGTTAAAGAGGTTATGAATCAGAATTTGTTTTGCTCTTTACATTCCTCGTCTGTCACAAGATTATTTTCTTGAGGGATGGAATTGCTGTATGTGTCACTGTTGCATATATAATGGTAACAGCTGACAAGCACTTGATAAACTCCATTTCCCTCAAATGAAGTGATTCATAGCACCCTTCTGAGACTACAGTATTTCACAGCAGCCATTTTGTGTCATTCTCGCTGGCAATCTATCAAATTCAAGTGAGAAGTTGAACGTCTCAAGTGACAACCAGTCATGTTTTACGTTTTGAGTGACATTGTCTGTGTAATCATTTTAGACTGATTCACATGTTGTCTTCTTCCAGGTAACTATCCTCGGCCCTCCAACTATGGCGGGCCTGCCAGCACCAGCTACAGTGGCCCCGGCCCCGGCATGACCAACAGTCAGGGGATGAACGCAAGCAGCCCCATGCACGGCCAGGGGCCCGGCCAGCCCATACCTGTAGGTCGCAGCCATGGCCCGGGCAGCCAGAACAGGGTGTACCCGCCCATGGCTCCCAGCTCCCCCAGCATGCCCCAGCCAGCTGGGCCCGGGATGGGCCCTCCTTCTTTGGGTAGTTCTAACCGCAAGGCCCAGGAGGCAGCAGCAGCTGCCATGCCGGGATCTGCCAACTCAACACACAACAGGTGAGAGCACAGCATGGACTCAGCTCTCATGCCTTTAGTAAATCGTGTTCTTGTTTTTTTAGAGATAAACACATGTTTCTATTTTGCTTTGTGTCGCATCTCACCAAAGTTTGTACGTATACAGTATATATACAAATGTGTGTGTGTATTTGCATATAATTCATTGCTGCTGCTCCTATGCCATAATTGTCCTAAAGTGATCTTGACAAAGGAGATTATTTTGTGAATATTATATTACTGCGCCACTCAAACAGAAATGGCCCAAACTCCTTTGTGGGACTGAGCCTTTTTTATTTCACCTGGAAATAGTGCTCTGCCAGCAAGCTCCTCTATCTCACATTAGGGTCACCTGTGGGGAGGTGTGCTGAAAAGCACCACAGAGAGTTTCTGTGTCACAGAGGTTTTTTTCAACAGTCTTTTCAGATATGAAGGGAGTCGTTCTCAGGGGCTCCACGCTTCTATGAGCCATTTGTGGAGCTATCCCTATTTTCACACATCTCATAAAGTGCCTGACATTTTGATAGCTGGCACTATACACCAAGTGCCATTTGTTGCAGAAAGAGAGATATTGGTCTGTGAGCAGACTGTATGGGTTGAATACTGCACTGTCAAAACATAAAAGAAGAAAAAGCAAACCATAGGTTTAACTGTGAAAACACCAGAGAGAGAGGTGACACCAAGCACCTCATCACAAATACAAAGCACTTTGATGCTATAATGATAGGCTATATGAGTTAAGGGATATTATTTTTCCATCAGGGTTGAAGCTGTGGATATATGAGTGTTGGTAGCGTTGGAGAGCAGGGCTGTTGTGGGATTGTGTGGGCAGTAAACTTTTGCTGAACCCTGCCGGGGGAACTTGTGGAAACATGGCCGTCTTCTGAGAGGAAGGGTGGATTTATACACTTCCTCCAATCGGTGCGGGTTTTGCCTAACAATGCATCATGGGAGCAGTCTTGCCAGCATTCTCCTGGCTGAGGTGGCAGATTAATATTTGTCAACGTACGTTCCCATTTCTGGTGATGCATGAGGCCGACTGGGGACTGTGAGCTAGAGATGATATTTCAAGTGAAGGTTTCTCTTTTTGTCGGGGGTCCGTTGACGCCGATCTACAGGCGGCCTCCATATACAAGGTCCCCAGCCCAGATGCAGCCTCCCCGACCTACCTCCACCCACTGGCCCACACCCCAACCCACCTCTACCCGTCCACCACCTTCCCCTCCACTCAGACCTCACCATCCACCCATCCTGCCACCCTCACATTCACAGCACTATAGGTAGGTCCACCACCCTCATAACACCCATGTGTGTGTGTGTGTGTGTGTGTGTGTGTGTGTGTGTGTGTGTGTGTGTGTGTGTGTGTGTGTGTGTGTGTGTGTGTGTGTGTACGTCTCAAAATATATACTGTCTATATGTGTTTGTGTGTCGTGTGACAAAACTGAAGGGACATCTTTCAGGCTAAACAGAACTGAAAGGGATCATGGTGATATTTCTCCCAAGCTCCCTCTCAGAGCAAAACAGGAGGAGTCATCATTGTTATCATTGTAATTGCCATCATCACCTTCACCATCATCACTGTACTCATCATTATCATCATCAGCCTGTCTTAGTCACTCTAACGGCAACAACAAGTGAGCACAGACAGTATGATGCATGGACACACACAGACACACTCACTGAGCTTCAGATTGTCGTGTGCACTGCGTTGGCATTTTGTGGCGTGGCTGACAGTATGTGTGATTAATTACGTGCATCAGGGGGGCCTGATGCTGTTCACGCACACACACACACACGCACACACACACACACACACACACACACACACACACACACACACACACACACAGACACACACACACAGACACACACACACACAGCAATGCAAATGCTGGCCCAGCCATTAAGGGATGGCTGGGCTGTCAATAAGAAGTGGCATGACATGATCCCCACTGCTGGGACCAATCAGACTGACTGTCAGTCTCTCCTCACATACACCGAGACACTAGAGAGGTGTCGCTCGCTGTGGTGCTGCTGGAGAAGAGGGCTCTCTCTCTCTCTCTCTCTCTCTCTCTCTCTCTCTCTCTCTCTCTCTCTCCCTCTCTCCCTCTCCCTCTCGCTCTCTGCTGTTTGTTTACATATCTGTCTGAAAAGAGTGTTTGTGTCTTCATGTATGTCTCCTCTCCGTGATCCATTTTAATTCACTGTCGACTGTGAAAACATCCCTGGGTTTCTTGTCTTTGTTCGCTGTGTTATCTTCATCTTTGAGCACGTTGCTGTCATTAATGTTTTTTTACTGCATTGCAAAGGTCATATTTGAAGCAAAAAGTCCAGCGCGATGACGGCTTTTTTGTTTGATTTTCCTTTGGAAATCTGTCTTTTCCTTCTGCGTCCAAAGTGTGTTTATCGTGTTTATTCAAAAACAAACATTACTTCCTCTGCACTTGAGGAAATAACATTCAGACACTGGATTTTCATAACAACCAAATACTTGTATAAACTAGCTGCCTGGTGTAAAAACAGTCTGCCAACTAGGTGAGACCATTTGTTTTCAAAGCAGAACAGTGTTCACAAATTTGAATCATTTGTCATTTTGCTGCCATTTTTTTATTTTTTTCCCTACAAATAGGAATTAGTCTCCTGGCAGAAAGTTGTTTTGACTGATTTAAAACAAAAAAAGAACCTAACTGATTGTTAATATGGACATTTTTGGAGAATACTCCAGTTTCTGTGCTGCCCTCAGAGTTGTTCCTGTCTGCTATCGCTCATTCTCCCTCTTTCATCCATCCCCGTCTGCATCTGTTCTCTCTCCTCCCACCTGTTTCACTCTTTTTACCAACTCTCCCAACTGTATCGCCCTCTCCGTCTCCATGCAGCTCTGTTATCCTACCCAGACTGTTTTATCTCCCTCAGTCTTTCTTCCTCCCAATTTGCTTTTTGTTCTCCGCTGTCTCCAGCACAGCCTTGTTATGTTTTTCTCCCTCAGATCCCACTTTAGAACATCTGAGGGAGATCAGGAGAAAATTGGCCTCCGAAAACCTGCAGTTAAAGGCTCCAGTTCCCCGTTTGCTCTCCAGATCGCAGTGCAACATTCTGAAACATTCAGACCTAGTTCCTCTCTGTCTGAGAAACAAGTTGTTAGTCGTAGCACATGTCTAGTTTCACCCTTTGATGCATCAACCCGGAGTGAACTGCCACAGCCGCCCGCTCCCGACCTTCCAAATCAGGGGCTAGTTAGCGGTGATGTCATTGGCTGGTCTCTTCTTTTCTTCATTTTCTTGAACATATCCCTTTATTACATCCCCACCAATAATCCCTCTACATCTCCACCTCTCATCCCCCATCTCCATCCAACCCTGACTCACACACACACACACCCTAACATACTAGTAGACACTCTCCAGCTTCATTACGCTGAGTGAAAAGAATGCCAAATGAGCAGAGGAGGGCCACTTCTGCTATCCCATGGCTGCAGGCGTGGGTCGTGATTAAATCTTCATAAAGTGTGGCGAGTGTTTTTTTTTCCCTTGAGCTTTTCCTCCACCGGTCGACTGGATTATTGGTTAATCAGTTGGATCGGTGATTTAGGAAGAACAGTGTCGGCCTAGAGAGTTTTGGGCACCCTGTTGCTCTACTAAAAGTTAACCTGAGCAGTGAAATATGTCTTTTATTTTAATGACAAAGTCAGAAAATCTTGCTAATCCCAAATTTTTGTAATCTAGGTTTATTCTGCTGTTGTAGTTACTTGTTTGCGCACTGTTTCCTAATTTCAAAAATAGATGGTGGTCTTTCTTGAAATTACATTTGAGGGAAATTGGCATCAGTTTTATGAAAAGTTGACTCTTTGGGCGTACTGGGCTGCCAGTTGTCAGTCTGATGAATTGCAGCGTAAAAAGTCTGACATGTCATGTTCAAATAACACGGACGGTGTCAAGCCTGTCAGTGTGGAGGAGGTACACGTTTGTTTGGAAGAAAGGTGCGGTACAACATTTTTTTAAAGGCTGTAGATTGATGTTTGGGGATTTTTTTGGGGGGAAGAAGAGAAGAGAACTAAAAGTATTAAAAGGTATAAGCTTTTCTTGGCAGCAGCTTCTGAGGACAGAATTGGCTTTTCAAATGACTTTCCAGCGCTGCCGGCGACACTCCACAAAAAGTTCCTGGAGCTGTAGGAACGGGCTCTGTCGAAAAAATAAGCACTTAGTAGAAGAAGAGCAAAGCTCGAGAAAAAAAAGAGCCGTAAATCAAAGGGAAATTGAAGGGAGAAAAATGTTGGAAGAGGGAAGAAGAGAGGAGAGGAGAGGAGAGGAGAGTGCTCCAAGGCAAATCCTCGCCAAATAATTCATTTCTGACCTCCTTAGTAAGTAAATTTGCTAAATAAATAAGAGCAGCGCTTGAATGTCAAGAACGAGTGATGCTGCCTGTGGTGCTTTGTCGCTCGCAGTCTTGGCAGTGTTGCACAGCGCTCTGCTTTCATTAGATGGGCAAAATAAATGGCTTCTCCTCCATCCATCCTGAGCTGTTTGATGTTTGGAAAGGAGGGGTGGGAGAAGGGAAGAGTAGCTTTTCTCTGGATTTAATATGTTAAAAGCTGTCCTTTTATTTTTTGTGGGGGGGGGGGTATTCTGTGTGTGTGTGTGTGTGTGTGTGTGGTGAGTTGAGTCAGGAGTTTGGAGGAGCTATGAGCCCAAGCTGCCCTGAGAACAGATTGGGTCCATATATAATTCATGGCCTCCAGCCGATCCACTCCATCCTTCCATCCAGCAGCCTCTCTCTGGCTCTTTTTTTCTCTCACTTTCTTCTTCACACTCTTACACAAACCCCCTACCCCCCACACACGCACACAAACACACACACACACACACACACACACACAAAGCCAAGGGATCGATAGGGAGGGACGCTCAGCCATCACACACTCCTGCAGTCCCAGCGCTTCTGCTGTCTCGTCCAGTTAGCAGCGCTGGGAGGCATCAGCGCGGCCTGTCACCACGAATGAAGGACAAAGGCGCTGCCACTTCTAGAGAGACACCGTCAGCTGGTTGGCTGGCACCTCGTAACCATGGCATCCCCTTGGCAACAGCGCCCACCCCGCGCATGAACACAAGGACACGCTCAAACACACACTGTCTCAGACATACACACACACACACACACACACACACACACTCTGCCCACGGTGCGAAAGTGGCCTTCTACGATGCCCTTCACACATGTGGACTGAATAGCAAAAAGAGAGCGATGGCTCTGTGTGTGTGTGTGTGTGTGTGTGTGTGTGTGTGTGTGTGTGTGTGTGTGTGTGTGTGTGTGTGTGTGTGTGTGTGTGTGTGTGTGTCTTTAGAATTAGGGAAAAACAAGGGGGAGAGTGAAGGACAGCCAGTGTAGAGTATTTAGATAGAATGAATAGAAAAACAATGTTAGTTGTCACTTTGAAGAGGGAAAAAACAACTATATCTGTTTCTATTAATGCATTTCAACTGTGAGAGGTGATAGCCTTTCTGCCCCAATGATGTCTGGACAGGCCGAACAATACAGAGTCCCAAAGCATAATTGTCTTACATCTTCCCAGTATTGTGATGTCAAAACTCTCACGCAAACTTTTCTAAAAAAGAAAAAAAAGCTGAAAACTCTGAGAGAGTTTTCTGTTTCTGTCTGTCTCCCTCCTCAGGCCACTCCTAAACAACAAACTGAGAGTGCACTGGCCTGATGGTGTTAGTATAGATGTTTCCATGTTTCTTACTCTGTGTGTGTGTGTGTGTGTGTGTGTGTGTGTGTGTGTGTGTGTGTGTGTGTGTGTGTGTTCCCTCAGCTCAGTCTCATGGAACAGCGATTACCTCCAGCTCTGGGGCCCTGAGCTGAGGATACGCCCCCCATCGGTCCACCAGGGACACATACACACACTACTCAGGCTTCCTCTTGCCTTAATTTCCCTCCCTGCTTCTCTCTTTCCCTCCACCTCCCTTCTTTTTTTCTTCCTCTCCCTCTACATCCACCCCTCCTCTCTCTTTCTTTCTCTCTCTTTCTCTCTCTTCCTTCACTCACTCTTTCTCTCTCTCTGCGGCAACAGGATGGTTTTTTTTTCCCTGGCACAAAGGTGCCTGAGAGCAAGATGAATGCGCTGTGCCTTTTTTTTTTCTCCCTCCTTACGATAGCGGCACATGCATATATTAAGTGTGATTAAACGCTGTGCAATGCCTCCATCAAGTGCTTTCTAATGGGCTTTTTTATGACATGAATTAGTCATAATGGGAGAGTGCCACAGTTGAAAACCTCCAACCACTGTTGTTGTTGTTGTTGTTGTTGTTTTGGGTATTTCAACATTCACATGAGAGCTTCTGCTTATATTGCTTAAGCTGGGTGAGGGGCGTTTTTACAGTATGGATAAATGAGGTTCTCGGGCATTTCCAAACTTATTTTTCCTTTCTGACTTATCAGCACTCTCTTTTGTGGGAGTTTGCGTGCAGCAGACATTTTGACTTGCGGGCTGAAAGTTGCAACGATCAAAAGGTACATTTATTTCTATGTCTTGACTCACACAAAGCTTTTTAGGTAACACGTAGGCAGCAACGAAGGAGTCTATATTTCCCCCATTATATGGAAATGGGGCCAGATAAGCGTGGATTTGGTGTGAGCTTGTTTCTTTGCCATGGAGCTCCCCTGTGCACCTCGGCCCCCATAGAGGGATTACATATGTATCATCAGCCGTGCTCTATGACTAATTACATCTGTGAGATGAGATTATGGGGAGGTTTACCAAGCCAATCCCTCCTCTTAGGCTATGTGTATCGGTTCCAACATGAGGTATTACACTATGTGTCTGTGTGAGTGTGTGAAAGAGAGAAAGATGCCAGTTAGGAGGGAATTGACTGACATAAATCCGGATAGAATGTTTCTTTTCGTCCACATAAAACGGTGTTGCATTTTGGGCCAAATATACCTCTTTATGGTCTGTCGTTGCCCAACTTTGTCTCTCTGATGTCTTCCTTCCTTCCTGCTTTCCTTTCATCCTTTCTTCCTTTACATCCACCCTTGCTAGCATTCCCTTCCTTAGTTGTCTGCCCTTCCCACCTCTCCTTTTACTGTCTTCCTTTCTTTTTGTTTCATCCTGCATTTTCAGTCTGCTACCTTTCCTCTCTTATGTGTTCAGTCGTTTAGGCCTCTGTCTCTCTTCACCTCACATGTTTGTTTTTTCTCTCAGCCTGTCTCCTTCCTTTTCTCCCAGCCTTCTTTTATATGGTTGTCCAGGAGATAATCTTGAGACAGCAGGAGATAGACCAAATTGTTCCAAACACGGTGTTTCCTTTCAGCCCCCATGTCACTGGCTTTGGCCTGCCTGGCATGCAATGATAGATGTTGCCTTCAATCACACATACATACACACACACACACACACACACACACACACACACACACACACACGGATGGCCAGCATTCAGCAGGTTGCAGATAAGCCCCTCTGATGTCACTTGCAACACCATGTGATGAGCCGCCTGAGAGAGGGGGAGAGGGAGAGAGGCAAGGGAGGCTCAGGGAGGGAGATTGAGCGGGATTGACTTCTGCTGTCACCATGGCAACAAATAACATGATCCTCTCCAAAAGCACACCTTAATTAGTTAAATTATGATTTGTGGGAGAGGGAGGAAGAGGGGGGAAAAGGTAGGGGAGGGGGGATTTGTAGAGGAGAAGAGCAAAGAGAGGATGGGAGTTTTTCTTTTTTGATGCTGCATGCTCGTCTTCAACCTTTTGGAAGAGCGGTTTGTTTGATCAGGGATATGTTGTGTACTGTGCTTTCATTTTGACTTTCAGATATACATGCTGCTCAGTTTTTACTACAACAATAAAGCAGTATGGCAGTGAGAGACTGCCAAATATCATCTTTGTACAATTTTGTGACTTCTGTTCTTCGGCAGCTTTCACTGTGACCCACTTATCTCTCCACAGCCTGTCATTACATTGTGAATCTAAACTGGATTCATCTCTACCACTTCTACGAACATCTCTCTCCTCTTTCTGTGGTAGGCAGAGCAGCTATCAAGGCCCTGGCATTAGCCAGGCGAGCACCATGGCTACCACTGTCCCCAACAGCCAGCCAACGGGAAACAACAGCTCAGCCATGGGCAACGCACAAGGTCCAGCCTACAATATGCCGCCTTCAGGTATACTTGCTGAATGCCAAACATCAGAGTAATGGTCTTTGCAATGAGAATACATGTTGATAAAATAGAGAAAAACTTGCTGAATAAGAAATTGCAGTCCTCACGGTTAATATCCAACTGTACACTGAGCCACTCAGGATTAACCTGTTTTTTTATGTTGAATGTACAGCAGAAGCAAATCAGGACTCATTCAGAGACAGATAGAGGGCGAGAGGACTAAAAGGGGCAAAAGATAGTAAAAGGCTAAGAATTCAAGAGTTACTTTCTGAGCTCTTACTTTTTCTGTCGAGCTGGCCCTCCAGTGAGCAAAGATTAATGCGGTGCATCCCTTTTTCTTTCAGCCCTTCACCCAGCTGCATTGTTGCTAAATGCACCTCGGAGAGCACTGTAGCTACTAAAATGAAAGGCAACTTTTATTTAAACGCAAATATCAGAATGCGTGACATTTGGAAAACTTCAAACGAATTAGAGCGCCAAGGTTCCTCAAAACTCATCTGGTTTGCCCCTGAGCACGGTAAAAAGCCATTAGTTTTCCCACCGTGCCGCCGCACACAAGGGAAAAATAAAGAGGGGAGCCTCGTATTCAAGGACCCCTTCTTTCTGTTAATAAGAAATATGCAGCTGGCACTATGAAAATCAGTCTTTAAGGACCTCAGCCCTTCTTCAATTAGAAACCTCGTGAAGGTACACAAATGTCTTTGAAAACAGAAACAAGTCAGCCAACATCTCCTTCCCTCTTTGTTGCCACTTTGAATATGTGAGATCATCTATGAGTTCTCCCACACTAAGAATGTGCAGTCAGCAAGGTTGAAAGAGCGCACTGGCTCGCTTTAGTGGAGTCTTATCTCGTTCTCTGTCTATATCTTCCTTAAGGAGCAGTCTTTTAACAGTTTCCTTTACGCTTTTTAAGTTTCTTTCACAATCTTCTCTTGGAGATGAAAGGCTGGACAGACTTTAGAGGCCCCTTGAGAACACAGACTTTACATGTCTGACTTTGTCTGTGACATCATACTAAGAATTATCAAGCAGCTTTTAGCACTCACAAGAGGGCACTGTTCATTTTAGGTAGTTGAATCGTATTGAATCGACTCTAATACAAAAACATGACATTTCATCGTGGTGAAAGCATACCTGCTGGTGACAAACCTTTATTATCTTATATATTTATACTATTTATTGCTAAAGGGCAAAGCTTACCTGCTCGCTATATGTTTTTAATGTTTCCTTATTCTTGGTGAAGGAGCCATGGGAATGTCAGGAGACGGGATGATGAGCCCAGATGGGAAATCGAAGACGGACGTAAAAGACGACAGCGGCCCGGCCAACGAGCCTCACAAACCAAAGGTACCCCCTTGACCTTTTTCCTCTTCTTTGCAATTCCCTCTCTTCTTCTCATTTTTTTTTTTTGTTTTTTTTTTTGATCTTGCTCCCCTAATGAAGCAAACCAAATCTGATCAGCATAAGCTGCCTCAGCACAGTCGGCTGTTTCTCTGTTGTTTTCTCGCCATATTTAATGATTTGTTTAACATTTACCATTCCTAATGTTTTCCTCGCTTTGTTTTTGCCCCCAGCACTCTCTTCTTGCTGATGTTTTGGCAGCCCGAGCTGCAAAAAAAGAGAGAGACAGAGAGAAAGAGAGGGCTGGGCATCTGCAGTACACACATGCATGTACACACATTCAAACACAACACAGAAATACAGTGCATATAAACACACACACAACACATGCATATATCTTCATTTATTTTATTTTACAAAAAGTCAGGAAGCCACGCTCTGGCCTCTCGAGCAGGTCCACACACACATACACACACTACTTCCTCAGAGCCTCACACAAACACACTCACACGTCCCAATACACAATGCTGACTTCTCATTTTGCCTTACAATTGCAGCTCGGCTTGGCTCAGCACAGCAACAACAGAACTCTGCTCTTTGCTCTTTTCTACCCCCTCCCCTTGTTTTTGCTTAACAGCCCCTCTCACACACACACACACACACACGGGCGTGCACAAACACACTCACACGGCTCCATCACATCCACTACACGTCTTTTCCCTCCAAATCCCTGTCTTTTCTTTTGCTGATTGCGGTAGTAGGGCCTTTTGAATTATTTAAGGCAGTCAGAGCAGCCAGAAAGACCCCGAGTGCTCCCAAAAGAGATGATCTGTCTGCCAAGAGAGAGAGAGAGAGAGGGAGAGGGAGAAAGAGAGAGAGAGAGAGATAGGGAAAGGGAGAAAGATAGGGTTTTGCTGACATGAGCATTCTGTACACAGACCAGAAGCACTTGTCAAGCTGTTGTTCCCTCTTTCGCAGTCTCTTTTACACACACACACACACACACACACACACACACACACACACACACACACGCACGCACACACACAAATGTATGCACACGTACACAAGGCTCACACAATAATGTGAACTAACGTGGAGGGATTTACCCCAAGTGAAGCGCACACACATCTATAGACACAGACTAATCATACTGATCTCCATACATTCAGTATCTCTAGCATGCAAACACATGCATTTATGCATGCAGACACAATAGCAGTAAGACATGCAAAATCTTACACATTCTCACACACACACACACACACACACTTCACATACTTTGGCTAAAGGGCTATTTTAGCCAAAACATCACTAAGTACATACATACAAGTACTGCACTTAAGTATAATTTTATGGTGCTTGTACTTTACATGAGTAATTCCATTTTATACTACATTAAACTTCTACTCCACTACATTTCACAGGGAAAGATTTAACAGCCACATAATTTAAGTGATGCTTACACACAAATGCCTGAATAATTATAACATAATATGCATCATTGTGAAATGGTACATTCCATATAACAAGTGCATTTGCTTTTGCTACTATATTTTGATGCTAATGCTTATGTGCTTTTACTTAGGATAGTACTTGTATTACTACTACTAGTATTCCTAAATCGTGGTATTGCTTTAGTAGTACTTTTTCTACCACTGATATTTACAGCCTACAAATATATATTCTAGACCCACTTAGACACATACAGCAGTGGTAGTAGTATTTAGGTACTTTACTGAAGTAAAAGCAGCAATGTCCCAAAGTAAAGAAAATACTACGGTACAGTAAAAGTCTATGTACTTGAGTATCAAAATGAAGTGTTCATGATGCAAAGTTGCCCCTTATATAGTTGTATTGTATGTGTATTATTACTGATGCTTTAAAATGTAAGTAGAATTTTAATTCACTTTATATAGTCTGAGCTTTATAAGAGTATGTAAAGTGTTTAACTCTAAACAAAGCATCAGCTTTGATAATCTGGTCCTATATTTCAGATGAGAATTGTATTCTAAGAAAGTAATTAGTGACTCTAGCTGTCAAATAAATGTAAAAAAGCACAATATTCCCCTTTAAAATGAAGTGAGGTATAAGTATAAATGAAAAATACTCTCATGGAATGGAAGTCCCTCAAAATTGTACTTCAGCACAGTACTCTGTGTACTTTGTGTACTTTCCACCTCAGGTTCCAAACGCATGCATATCAACACAAACACACACACTTGTCCGTATATCTGTGCACACACACACACACATATGGACTCATTTTGGGTTATCTACCGTTGCAGACTTGAGCTATGACCTCACTCTTGTTGTGTGGACCGTAGTAGAACACACCATTGTGCGATACTGGGTATACTTGTGGGTGATGGATGCCTTTTTACAAAGAAACTGAAAGTCATTTTCGTCTCTACACTCCTCACCAGCTACAGGACGGCTACAGCAACAATAACAGCAGCAGTAGCTCCCAGCAGTGTGTGTCCCAGCCAGCCACGCCAGGCAGTGCCCTGCCCGTGCCCTCCCCCCTCTCACCCAGCCCAGCCAGCCTGTCCTCGTACCACGGAGACGACAGCGACAGCATCAGCAGCCCCCCCTGGCCCCTCAAGACCCCCCCCAGTCCAGTAAGCACTAGAAGCACAAACACTATTGGATGAATGGATGTGAATAAGTACAGGAACTACATGAATAGATAGACACAGAAACCAAACCAAGCGACTTAATTTCCCTTTATGGACAATAATGTCAGCATAATCTGTTAGTTTGATTTATTCATGTATGACTGAAGGATTATTGTGTAATTACATGATCAAAAGCTGGTTCTTAGACCACAGAAGTCTTTTGGAACCTGGACTGAAGCCAGACATGACTGTGAGAGATTAAACTTTGTCCTCCAATTTGAATTTGAGGGATATGAATGTGCTGTGAATGAACTTTGAAGTAAACACAGGCTGCACACTGAACAAAGTGCTCCAAAGAAGTGTTTATTTTTGCTTGGTCATTCAACCAAGGGCCTACTTCAGGATGTGTAAATATGGGATGAAACATTAATGATCCTCATGGGGAGAGTGGGTTGTTGTAGCAAATACAGCAAATAAAAATAATCTGCAGAATAAACTCTATATATCAGAATGTATATCATATACTGAGCAGGAATTCCTCAGATTAGCATTTTTAGAGTGACAAATTTAAGAGAAACAGATTTTTATCATTGTGCTTACATACATATACGGCCTACCACCTATAGTTTACATTTTATTTATATGATAAAAATGTGCATAACATGAATGTCATGTATAAAAGGTCACTTTCTTACATTTACATTACTGTGTACACCATCTGCATCTCTCACCAGAAAGCCAACCCGAACTCCTCCACCCTCACTGGGGAGCGAATCACGCGGCTATTTGAGCTGGGTGTAGAGCCAGAGAGGCGGGGCTGGGTGGAGCGATACCTGACCTTCATGGAGGAAAGGGGCACGCCTGTTACCCAGCTTCCCGCTGTGGGCAAGAAGCCGCTGGACCTCTGGAAGCTCTACATAACTGTTCGGGAGATAGGAGGCCTCGCCATGGTAACGTTTAAGGAACACACTCAATGTTGCTGAGAACATGTTAGATGAGATTCAACTTTACTGTCATTAGACAGGAGTACAGATACTGAGATAACAGACAGGTCAGTTCAAAAAAGTATTCTTAGCAGAACGTGAACAGGAAACATGTATCATTCTGCCCTTGTGCATCATGTATTTAATATTCTCCAGCAATGTGAAGTGAAGCAGCATGGCATATGGTGAGCTTGTAAATGTGGAGAGATGTACTCGAGAGAATGAAATAAATCTTGGGGAACCCGTATTCCTGAAAATACCACAATACTTGTGTTCTGAGAAAACTCCACATGTCAACGTGTGTGATGATAATGTACAACATATAAAGCGTTACATACTAACGGTAGCAGGATTTACAGAAAACATCAAACACTACATTACCAAAAGAATGTGGACACTTTTTATTCCAAAGCCATGGGCATTTCTATGCTGCTGTAATAGCCTACACTCTCCTAGAAAGGCTTTTCTCAAGATTTTGGAACCTGCACAAGGTTTGCTCCCATTCAGCCACAAAAGTGAGTGAAATGTGAGTGCGGTCGATCACTTATGTTGTGAGATAAGGCCTGACTCGCACTCAGTGTTCCAGTTCAGTTGGATGGATGGGCTTGGGGTCAGGGCACTGTGCAGGCCAGTCAAGATCTTCCACACTGGAATCTGGTCAAATCATTTCTTTATGGGCCTTGCTTTAGGCCTTAGACATTGTCATGTTTAACTTTTGCCCAAACTGTTTGCTGCAAAATGGAAGTGTACTTTTGTCTGAAATATTTTTTGATGTTGTAGTATTGGGTTTTCCCCTAATTGTAACTTGAAAAAACATGAAAACAGCCCCAGCTGTGGTCAGGGGTGTCCACATACTTGTGGCCGTGTAATGTAGTACTTTTTTGCCTCTAGATTAGAAACAGCAATGTGAAAAATGTGCAATACTCAAGATTGACCTACAACTCTGTGGTTATAGTAAGTACAAAAACATTAAGTGCACAGCCATGGAATTGATTAGATTGATTAAATTCAGCAGGCTGTGGTCGACCATACTCCAGGCAAAATTACTTGCTACTGGGATCCATTACTAAATAAAGAAAGGACATGAGCACAGTTGTGCACATTCATTGTGATCGGTGATCCTCATTTGACTTATTAATGTCTTGTCTGCCTCTCCCACCCCCCCCAAACCCTCAACCACTCAGGTAAACAAGAATAAGAAGTGGCGCGAGCTGTCCACCAACCTAAACGTGGGTACATCCAGCACCTCCGCCAGCTCACTCAAGAAGCAGTACATCCAGTATCTGTTTGCCTACGAGTGTAAGATGGAGAGGGGAGAAGAGCCGCCGGCAGACAGCAGCAGCAGTGGCAGTAGCGTGGCTGGAGGGGACAGCAGGAAGCAGGTCAAGATCCAGCCACCCTCACCTGGTAAGGCCTGATAACAGACTCGTTCACTGTTTTCTTTTTTTTCTGTTTTTTCCGACTCCACTCTCCCATCTGTCGGCAGCCAAACAACAGGTGCTGCTGATCAAACTACAGGTATCAGGAATCTTCAGAGGAGGAGTGATCTGTATTCATGACAATGTGGCGCACAACATCACCACAATAAAGGTTTTGCAGCTGAGTCAGAAACATCGTAGTGAAGGTAGCGGCCATGCTAGTTTCTTGGAGGACTGGGAAGTGGCAGACATATGGTCGTGTAAATTTGTTCCCCAGTTTAGGTTTTGGTGACAGACAAAGTTTCAAGAGTCAACTCATTCGGCCTAAACAAACAGTGCCATTCGATTTTGCAGCTTATTTGCTTTTAGCTATTGAATAAAAGGTAATGTTATTGTTATCAGAAGATTTGAAGTGATTCATTAGAGCCAAAAACATAAATTATCCATGTCTATCCAACACTGCAAAACCAGTTCATAGAGGCACTGACAGTTAAAGGGGCAGTTTACCAAAATTACAATTTAGAAAAATGACAAAATCTATATTGTAAATACCGCTAGAGCTTAGAGAGAACATGTTTTCTGTAATTTGGCTGTAATTAACCCTTTAACAACTTTCAGTTTCATGGCCAGCCAGTGTGCACTAGACGATTAAAAATAGCATACATAAACACACCTTAAAACCCAAGAGACATGTGTGAACGTTAGCACTGTTTTGATGAGATGGTTCTCAGTTTAATGAAGTTGAGCCACGATACGATCAGCACTTACACCTCAAACCCGGGACTCGCCTTTATTTGATTACAGTGCTTTGGAGGTTAAGTAATATTGTTTTGGCACAGCACCACAACACAAAGGGTACTTTTTGTTTGTGTAAACTGCCTGTTCACACCGTATGTCTCTGTACACAACTATGACGCGAGAATCAGAAGAGAGGAGGGAAAAAGTTGCAGCGATATAAAGCGTTAAGGTCACGTCGCTAATTTGCAGCGGAGATGAGAAAAGTGACCCTGGCTTTTAAATAGAACATCAGAGCACCTCACCTGCCTCAGACACTGCAGATTGCTTTTCCTGGTGGGTGAAAAAGAGCATCTGCCTTCATTTGCATACACACACACATACGTACAGTACACATAACACATCTATATATATATATATATATATACAATTCATATTCCCTCTTGCTCATAACACTTTATAATTCTCAATTCAGCCCCCTCATCTATTCAACGGGACCTAACCACGCCAATTTCACAGAATCTCATTTGGCCCACATCGGCTGATGGGACCACGGTACACATAATCAGAGATAGCGCCTATATTGTGAAATATGGAAAGGTCAATACTTGGGATGTTTGGCTGGCCTGTTGGATATGCCGCATTAAAGTGTAAAGCGCCTATCCTGCAACACTTGATTGAAGCGAGATCTGCTGCATCATTTTTATATCACCTGCTCATGTAAAAAAGGGCGGTCCTCATGATATTTGTACCTCTACACCTAGTACTGCAATACTGATGGCAGACAAGAACATAAAAAAGTATTCTCCATGTGCTAAAGTGGATTTAAAACATACTTATTTTGATGGGTAATTTTATAGTTTTGGCTATCATTCTTTCCATTAAACTCATCAAGTTAACTGCTGACATCGGGGGACACAGCAACATTGGTTACAAGAAGAAACACGAGCAGTCAGGTTCGTAATAAATCTTCAGATTAGCTGAAACTGAACTAAAAAGAGACAACAAAGGCAAACAGTAAAATGATCACCCAAACTTTGTGTTGTAAACCTCCATCACAGTTTACAGCCAGACTTCCTTGTTCAGCTCAACATGAGTACTGTGGCTGTGAAAGAATTATTACTATGGTTGAATCAATCAAATGATTCTGTATTGATGGCATTGTGATTTTTTTCCATCTCAAAGAGAGTGTACTTTTAAGGGTTTTAATTGTTCTTCTACTAAAACTATTATATATCATTTCATAAATATGAAAGAATAACGTCAAAATACGAGATAAATTGTCTGCTGTGCTGTTTTTAAATTATCAAGATATCCCAGGAAACCAGGGCAAAGATGGACATATTCCTGTGTAATAATCACAGGAAAACATTTAACCCTAATCTGGCTACTGTTGACTCGTCTACAACCTGTATGGTTGTCTGAAGGCTCCCTTCTTTCTCCGTCTGACTTCAGTGCAATGCTGCCTTGTTCCCAAATTTTAGCAGTTATTTTGAACTGTACAATACTATCATGACATATAGAAAGGATGGTCAACGCTGTGACAATAATAAAGTAAACCATTATTTTCCTTTAAAGGAGCAGTGTGTAGAATGCAACATGGCGGACTCAATGAAGAAGACCTGCTCCCTATGTAGACATGACGGGCTCAATCTTAAATAGCATTTTTAAGACATCATGTACAAAATGTGTTGACAGATGGACACTTGAAGTTTAGGTTTGGACACATTTGTCTTTAACACAGAAGTTGGCATTGAGAGTTTTTTCACTGACACACATCAATTCTAAAACTTTAGCTGTTTAGGGTTAATTCTGTTATGAAAAGTGCTGAATATCAATCTGGAACAAAATGCCATCCATTTCCTTTTCATGTCTCTGTTTTGATCTAGTAGCTATGCTTTCCCACTTCAAAGTGCAAACGGCCCTACTGACACCCTGCCAGCTTATATAGACTGACAGCCCAGTGATGTCACTGAGGAAGCTTGTCCGGCAGGCTGGTGGGGGTGGTGGGTTGGAGAGGGTGTGTGTGTCTAGTTGTGATGGTGGGGGGATGTGGGGAGTGATTAATGAGGACTGGAATGTAGAACGTAAACAAACTTGACCTCACCGTCACCTTTCATTCACAAAACTGGCTCGGCTGACTGACTCCCTCCCCCCCCGCCCCTCCCAACCACCACCACCCCTCTGGATTATGTCACCCACTGACACGCACACAGCCTCTCATGAACACACATCAAACGTCAGCCACATGGCTTTTGCACACGCACTTTATTTTTCCTCATCGCCTGCTCTGTCATTCTTCTCTCCTTCTAAATGTGGAGCAGAGGGCAGTTGAGTTCACGCTCTCCTCCACCTCCCCTCCATCTTCGTAACCCCACTGCTTGGTATTATGTATCTGTCTGTCTGCCCGGCCTGCTCTTGAGGAACGGTAAACCTGTTAACCCTCGCTAACCCCACCATTGTTTGCACTTCTCCGTGTGTGTGTGTGTGCGCGTGTTCGTGTTCGTCTGAAGCGGGCATATCCCAGGAAGTGAAGAATCCCTAATGCTCACTGCCCCTTCCTTGCCCTCTCTTCTACCTCTGCTCATCATCATGGCATAACTCCCCCCGCTCCCTCTCTCTCTCTCTGTCTCTCTCTCTCTCTCTTTCTCTCTCTCTCTCTCTCTCTCTCTCTCTCTCTCTCTCTCTCTCTCCATCTCCTATGATGTAGAGGCAGGGGGTATTATTGAATAATTCAGAATTAGCATGAATTTTTAAAGCTTAAGTCTTTCTTTTTTTTTTTGTGGAAACGTGCGGTGCAGGGAAAGGCCACTGAGGCTGTTCCAGAGAAAGTCTTCTTACGCTAAATGCTCATTAGGATACTTTCATAGTCTCTCTTCTTCCGTCTTTGTCATCTTTTAGCCGGAACGGTCCACATTTTCTATTAAACCTGCTTCTGGGAATTTGTATCCCTTGGTTTTATCTGGTTGAACTGAGAAATTCACAGAAATATGGTGTCATAACAAGAGAACACACTAACCCAGTTTTCACCTCAGTTGGAGTCTCTGTGTGAGGGGATGTATTTCTTCTATAAGGAGGTTACAAGCATGTGCTTTCTCAAGCTCCTCACTCATATTTAGGGTATGTTCGCTAGTAAGTATTAGCTTGCACATAATTTGACTCCACCCAATATGTACACTATATCTCTTTCAAATACACGTGTGGCCCCCAGCTTCACCCTCCAACATGAACCCGTCATTTAGTCTATGGCACACCTAAAAAAAGCCAGGTAAACCATCTTCAAACTGCTTCCAAATAAAGAGCTGTGCTGCGACCGCCCAACTGGGCAATTCCTTCTGAGAGATCCTTCCCTTCTCTTCGCTGTGTCCTCTCCCCCTGCTTCCTTTCCCTCCTTTTCACTTGCCCCTCTTAAACAGTCCTTCCGTACGCATCTTCACTGCCGTCGTGTAGGCTGTTTGCTTGAGCTCAGGTCTCATGAAGGGTAACACTGTCAGTGCTTTGGCCTTAAGTCCAAAGTTATCTCTCTAATGCAGCACCTTGCTGCAGCGAAAAGCCCAGTTTGGCTGCTCTGACTCAAACCAGCTTCAAGATCCTATCTGAAGACAAAGGAGCCCTGCGGTCTGAATGTGTTACAGTTTGTACTGCGGATCCTATGAATCGTCCAACCAATAATGATAATAAAAAGGATACTTGTGTCTTCCAGCTAATTCAGGCGGCTCCCTCCAAGGCCCACAGACGCCCCTGTCCTCTGGCAGCAGCTCAACAGCAGAGGCAGTCGGGGATCTGAAACCCCCCACACCTGCCACCACCCCCTTGGGACAGGTCACACCACTGCCCCCCAACAGGTACCACATAGACATACTGCACTACTAGCAATACTACTGCAGTACTGGGATGCTGCTGCTTATGCTACTGCTGTACTGCTATTACTGCTTACATTCATACTATTGCTGCCTCTACCTCTCCTGCCACCACAGTGGTAGTGGTAGTTCTTTATTTTCTATGATCAGTTTTGCTAAAACAAATTGCAGTGTGATATTTGTGTCCAAATTGTTCCTTCTGTATGAACAAGGATTGTCTGTTGATAAATGGTATAAACCTAAATTGTGAACAACTATCGTGTAGTGAAGCAAGATTTAACAAAAAGACAAAAATCTTTATGTGCACCGTTATGTTCAGATATGTTCATTAGCATTATTTTGATTAGTAATTTAGGTGAGAATGAAGACAACATGTATATTATGTTTAGCTGCTCTGTATATGATGATTAAAGGCTTTCACTTTTTTATTTTGTAAAATGTTCTTCATCTGCAGCCTGGGAAAGTAGACTGTTATTTTTTTGCTTTATTTGTGATATTATGTGTGCAAAATTATAGCACATATAACATAACAGTGGTAGAAAGTAATTAAATAAATCTAGTTAAGTACTCTACTTAAGTTTTTGAGGTGCTTGTACTTTACTTGAGTATTTTTCTATTTTATGCTACTTTTTACTTTTTACTCCGCAACATATATTTGACAGTTACTACTTACTTTTAAGATCAAAGTTTTACATACAAACTATGGTACAGTTCATAAAATATGAATTGTTACAGATTACACTGCCCTAATAGAATATAAAGTCGTTTAAATTAGCTTTACTTTAACCAACTACAACATAAAGTCCTGCATACAGGTCTACAGTCATGCATCTGTAATAATACACACATGGAGTACTTTTACTTTCAATAGATGAATTTTGCTGCTGATACTTCTTTACTTTAATGTTGAGTTATTTTGAATGCACCACTGACAACAAACTACTACCACAACAACTCTTTTATGTAATATATGAAGTATTTTATATAAAAAGTAAACATCCATCATTGAAACAATTTAAAAAAAAAATTCCCCTCAAAAACAAGAGCATAGAAGTCCTTCATAGCACACATCATATCGATGTTTTCAGTGTGTGCAATCCTTGGCTCCCCCTTTCTCACACAGCTTCCACCTTCTCCCCCCTTTCTCTCTCTCCCTCCCTCCCTCCCTCCTCGCCTTGTCCAGGAGCAGTGTGAGCATACAGGACCCCTTCTCGGAGGTGAGTGACCCGGCCTTCCAGAAGCGTGCTGCCTCCCTGCCCCCCTCAGCTCCTTACCAGCAGGGCCTCAGCATGCCTGACATGATGATGAGGATGCAGTACGACGCCAAGGACCCCTTTGCCGGGATGAGGAAGAGTGAGTGAGGCACACGATGTGACACCCTTTTTCCCAAACAAGAAGCCCCAGACCTGTTTCCCCAATTTCACAGAACACTTTGAGACGGATGTGAATAAACTGTTTTTCACGCCGACCATTTGAACAAACTATTTTACATTGTCAACTTTAAATTAGTATATTTTGATTTAAAATTAATTCTTAAAACTTACATGGCTCTTTGTCAAAATGACTCATGTATCCCAAAGCCATTGTTTTTTCGTCAGTCTCGTTGGTCTAATTCATTGTCTAGTCAGGACAGGTGTGTGTGTGTGTGTGTGTGTGTGTGTGTGTGTGTGTGTGTGTGTGTGTGTGTGTGTGTGTGTGTGTGTGTGTGTGTTTTACTACTGGAATTATGAAAGGAGATGAGAACTGTTTGTTACGCCACACATCCCTTTATCAAAAACACACCAGCTCTTCTGATGTTCTTGTAGCTTAGCCTTTGTCTCATCCTAACTTTGTTCATCCTTTTCATCCTCCCCGTATTCAACCTTTCATCCTTCCCATCCTGCTGAGAAGCACCTGTTTCGACCAACTCATGCGGTTTAGTTTTCAGAAAGGATGGTGGCTCCTCTGAAGGCTGGAGATAATGGAGTCTGAATGAATAATATGGTGAATGTTAGCTGCATAACAACAGTTGCAGCCTCAGAACAATAGATTTAATCACGTAAAGTGGTGAATATTCATGGAGGAATGCTGCCACCTAGTGGTTAGCAGGACACTAATAGATAGACTGTTTTTTAGCTTGTTGCCTGTTAAGATCTTTTTTTTTTAATTTATTTAGTTCATGCTGATTCAGGCTCTATATAAGATATACCTCATTTTTTTCCTCCTACGCAGTGGCAGGAGCTGATCCATACATCCCAGGCCAGATGCCCGGTGGTGGCATGCAGGACATGTATGGTCGACCCCCGTCAGCCTTGAGCATGAGCCAACGGTCGCAGTATCCATATGGCCCAGGCTACGACAGGAGGTAGGCACACTCATCAGCAGAAGAGGGTGGTGAACCTGTAGTATCTCATTATATCTTTGGCATGTCCCTACCATGAGCTCTAAGGCACACTGTAGTTGGGATAGTTAAAAACATATGTTTACACCAGATATTTTGTCAGCGATGTTTTGTCAGAAACATGAAGACTTTGCTGTTGTTTGATCCTCAGACCGGACCATGTCATGGGGATGGAGGGGAACATGGGTCCCCCTGGGAGTCAGAACAACATGGGACCTTCGAACAGTGAGGGCAGCATGTACTCTCCCAGTAGATACCCTTCACAGCAGAGGTCAGCACCCATGTGTTTAAAAGAGTCTATTAGAGTACACTTGTGGAAAGTCAAAGCTACAGCAAAATGACATGTATTCATGTTACTTTGCTAATCATTTTTTAACCAGCGAGTGACTTATTCCTCCTCTCCCCTCCGTTCTGTTTCAGACACGATGGCTACAGTCAGCAGTATCCCAACATGCCATATGGGATGCATCCATCTGGGATGTACCCACAGCAACAGGTGAGAGAGAGATGTAAATACAGCAGTGTCACACTGTTTACTGTGGCTTCATGTATTGAAGGAACACAATATATGACAGTCGTGTAAAACTTTAAAAGGCTGAACCTATTTTTTAACAGAAAATGTCCTTAGATTGTGACAGTTTAAACTACAGATAATGATACTGTACAAATACATTATCAGAGTAATATATTTCTTCCAATAAGACATTTTAGTCTTTCCAATTTAGTTAAAGGGGGCAATGCTTTTTTTGCATTTTTAACATTGCAAAAACATGTAAGCGGTTATTATTATTAATAATATTATCATTATTGTTGTTGTTGTTGTGTTTATTATAGAACTGTACTGAAGCAGTGGAATGATGAGAATAAATTCTCCATGGCTGTGTGTGTTTTAACTAACTATATACATTCTTGCATCAGCAGGGCTACAAACGGCCCATGGACGGCATGTATGGCCCCCCACCCAAGAGACACGAGAGCGACATGTATGCCATGCAGTACGCCAACCAGCAGCCGGAAATGTACAACCACTACGGTGGTGGGTACGCAGGCCCTGAACACAGACCCATCCAGGGACAGTTCCCCTACCCCTACCCCCGCGACCGCATGACCCCCTCAGGTCAGAGCCAGCACAGTATGATGGGTGGGGGGCCCACTCCTAACCATGCCGCCGATGGCCCCAACATGTGGCCATCCAGGACAGAGCTCGGCTATCCCTACCCCAACCGACAGGGGCCGCCATCACAAATGCCTCCGTACGGCTCAATGGGCAGAGATGACATGGACGGACGTCCGGGGCAGGAGCAGTGGCACCGTCAGTCTCCCTACATGTCATCATCGGGAGGCATGACTCCGCTGTCCTCACGCCAGCCATCTTCTTATTCCAACTCTCCATCCATGGCCAACCACCTGTCCAGAGCACCCAGCCCAGGAGCCTTCCAGCGCTCCATGGACTCTAGGATGTCACCCAAAGCACCGTTCATGTCACCCATGAAGATGCCTAAGCCTGGGATGACCATGATGGGCTCACAGGGAGGTGGACCCCTTGGTCACTTTCCTCCCAACCTGAGGCGGGACCTCAACTACCCACCAGGATCAGTGGAGGCCACCATGCCGATTCTCAAGCCCAGACGCAAGCTCACCTCCAAGGAGACTGGTGAGATGAAGTCACATTATTTCATGAGTTACTATTTTGACGAGGGCTGTGAGGTGGATGGGTTGGTAAGACTCTCTAGAAGATGCATTGCTGATTGTTTAATTCTAGTTTTGCATTTAACTTGAAAAGTGAAAGTGAATTTATTATACTTTCATGCTCTAAAAAAACTCTGTTAGCTCTGCCTTAGATGAATAGCTAGACCTAATTCTCAGGTAGAACTAGCACAACATGAGGCCCGTTTTATCAAAGGAATTACAATGATCTCTGTTCAGTGTAGCATTTCATCATTTTGACCATGTCTGATCGCCACTTTCTTTTTCTTCCTGGTTCCAAAAATCCCCCTGTTTTAACCCCAGGAACGCCTGAGGCCTGGCGCGTGATGATGTCTCTGAAGTCCGGCCTGCTGGCAGAAAGCACATGGGCCCTAGACACCATCAATATCCTGCTGTACGATGACAGCACTGTGGGCTCCTTTACCCTCTCGCAGGTAAAACCAATTTCATGACTACACCTCACTGCTGACTGAGAGAACGGATTCATTCAGCCTGCTGGAGCACGCTGTAAAAGCATGACAATGCACTGTGTCTCTTTGAATCTGATCTTCCAGATTAACCTTTTCTGTTGTAGTAAAGTAAAATTCATACAGAAATATTCAGAAGACCATTATGTCACTATGTCGTCCAAATGATTCAAGATATTATAAAAAAAAGTGATTCGAATTAGATTTCTTTCTGCTTAAATTGCTGACATTCATTTTATCTATGTCTAAACAGTTGCCAGGATTCCTCGAGCTGATTGTGGAGTACTTTCGCCGTTACCTGATTGAGATCTTCGGCATCCTGGAAGAGTTTGAGGTGGGGACAGTGGCTCAGAAAAGCCTTTTGGACCCCGCTGCTAAACAGAAAGAAGAAGTCGTCCCTGACCAGGAAAAGGACTCTAACGCCCATCCTGAACCCGAGTCAGCTCCGGCAGAAGAGATGCAGGTGGAGCAAGCAGGAGGCATCGTGGAGGAAGCTCAACCAGTCACTACTGCAGAGCCAGAGTCAGCTGAGGTGAGCGGTGAGAAGGAGGAGTCTGAGGTGAATATAAAGAAGGAGGACAAAAATGACGAGGACCGAGAGAAAGAGGGAAAAGAAGAAGAGAGTGAAAAAGGAGCAGAGAACAAAAAGGAGTGTGTTGACCAGCCTGTTGCAGAGCTTAAACCTAAACTCAAGCAAGCCAGTAAATATGATAAGCTCCCCATCAAGATTGTCCACAAAGAGGACCTGTATGAAGACATGACAGAGCACTTAGGTTACGTCACTGAGTTCACTAGCGGGTTGCTACACTGGCAGGCTGGCGGAGGTGATTCCACCGCACACATTCAAACACAATTTGAACCCCGGAGTGAACCACCTCCCAAGGCAGATGGAAAGACAGGAAAAGAAAACAAAGAGGAAAACACGGTGGACGATGGGAAGAAGCAACCACTGAAACATATCACTGCTACTATAGATGATGTTCTGTGTGCTCGGGTTGACGCCCTTTCTTACGCCCACCCTGCGCGCTCCTTGCCATCCTACCCCTTCAGGGTACATCAGGATGGGGAGCAGGACCACATCACCTTGCTGGAGGATGAGCCTCGCTGCCTGGACGAGGCTCCGCTCTCCACATCCTCTGCCTGGCAGGACTCACTGGCCAAGCGCTGTCTCTGCGTCTCCAACATCGTCCGGAGCCTGTCCTTTATCCCCGGGAATGACTTGGATATGTCCCGCCACCCTGCTCTGGTTCTTCTTCTGGGCCGGCTGCTCCTGCTGCACCACCAGCACCCGGAGAGGAACCGATCGCCCCCCAGCTACCAGAGAGACGAGCAGAAGGAGCAGGGGCTGTCGAGCAGCAAAGAGGAGTGGTGGTGGGAGTGTCTGAGTCTGCTCAGGGAGAATGCTATGGTCAGTCTGGCCAACATCTCGGGTCAGCTGGATCTCTCCACCTATCCAGACACCATCTGCCTCCCCATCTTGGATGGCCTTCTCCACTGGATGGTGTGCCCTTCAGCTGAAGCCCAGGATCCCTTCCCAACCGCAGCACCCCACTCCCAGCTCACTCCCCAGAGGCTGGTGCTGGAGTGCCTCTGCAAGCTGAGCATCCAGGGCGGCAACGTTGACCTCCTGCTAGCTACGCCACCTTTCAGCCGACAGGAGAAGCTCTTCACCATCTTGGTCCGCTACCTGGGTCAGAGGAAGGCCCAGGTGTACAGAGAGATGGCAGTGGCTGTGCTCTCACACCTGGCACAAGGAGATCCCACAGCAGCACGTGCCATAGCCATGCAGAAGGGCAGCGTGGGTAATTTTGTAGGCTTCTTGGATGATGGCGTTAGCATGGCGCAGTACCAGCAGAACCCTCACAGCTTACTGCACATGGGGCACCCCCCCATGGACCCACCTAGCATAAACATGATGTGCAGAGCCGCTAAAGGCCTGTTGGCTATGGCTAAAGTGGAGGAGAACAAGACAGAGTTTGTGTTGTACGAAAGCAGATTATTAGACATCTCCATTTCCTCTGTGCTCAACGCGGGGGTGGTGGCTATTATCTGCCAAGTTCTCTTTCACCTAGGGAAATTATGACAAGAGGAGAGGCGGGACTCACACAGCAGACACTAAGGCAAACAAGATGCTTCTGTGGTTTCCTATTTTTATTTATCAAAATGACAGAAAATGTTTGTTTTTTTAAAGACATATCCACAAAATATCTCTATATATGTATAGCTTCTGGGCCCTGTTAAAAAAAAGTGGGTTTGGCATTTGAAAGCTCATTTTAATACAAATATTTAATACCTGCTGGTGTTGGATTGCTAATTTTGTTTGGCATTTGTTTTTGTTTGTTTACTTTTTCAGCCAAAGCTGCCACCAGATGTTGGTGCTGAATTACGTGGTTCCTTTTGAGTCGATCAGTCGTGGAGATGTTTTTCAGTTTTATAAACGCTAATATACTCATCAACATTTTGTTAATGGAGAGTATTTATTTAAAATGTGACTCTGTACAGTAGTTTGAACTTTTTTGCCAACAGTTGTGGGGGGAAAAAAACACTGACTTTTCAAATTGAAATGTATATGTCTCCATCGCTGGAAGATAAATTGTGCAATAGGACTCTAGAGCAAGTTGTCCCTTTTTGAGAACAAGAAGAATCTTAAAAGATACCTGCAGTGTGTGCTTTAGGCCATGAGGAGGCAGCATTGCACCAGCCAATCAACATGAGAGAAGAGCATCTGTTAAAATAAGTGTCTAATTTATCATATCCTCAATGACTTTCACAGATGAACTTTGTGTTTCCTAAGCACTTGTGTTATGTCTGTATTTTTTCATCACTGTGTATATAAACCGTTGTACAATGGACGCACATGATTCTTTCAGTCTCAATCAAGCATAGCAAGAGATGGGACTTTCCGACTATTATAACAAATGCTTTTATTGTTGGTAAAATTTGTTATTGTTATTATACATATTTTGTTAATGGGGTCAAATATTTGAACATGGCAGATGTAACTGGTGTTTCAATGTAAAAAATCCTGTATGCATTGTATTATAGCTGAGAAAACAATCGCTTTGGTAATCAAACGTGAAAGTGCCAGGGTGAGAGGATATCTAGGCGAGGTTACGTGAGAAAACTGAACACATTTCTGTTCGTTACTGTCCTCCATTCATGTCAATGGGCATATTTTTGAATCTAGATGATGCTCTAAAAAGAAACGTGTGAAAAGAACCTTCAAAATGTCATGAAAGCTCATTGTAAAATTTGCCTTTTTTCGTATGACTCCATGTCTCTCTTTTATTCAGTATACACATTTATACTCTGTGCTGCACATGTCACAAATAAATGTATGATGAACATCGTTACGCACCGGAGACGTTGCATTATGTCCAGACAATCTTAGGCCAATAAAACAAACATCAACTGCTTACATGGGCTGCCTTTTATTGATGTCATTCAAAATAGTTTAATCAGTCACAACTGACTCCTCTGGCCTTACAACTAAATTATACAATGAAATGCTGCAAGAGTCCAGAGGGCACGTGATAAGATAAATATGGAAGTAGATACTTCTGAAATGAGTGGTTTCAAACATGTTAATATCGTGATATAGCGTAATATGTTTTAAATGGTCATTATCAGCATTTCTGCCTGCCTGTGAACAGTAAGGAGAAGAGGTGATGTGAGTTTCTCCTGAAAAGGTCAGTGCTTCCTGAACAGTGAACCATGTACTGACTGTAATATGTAGCTGTTCCAGATCACAAACCATTTGATAAAATCATTTGAAGAGGAAAGAGAGTCTATCTGAAGATGAGACAAGAGCTCTTTCCCAACCGACCACAGATCATTTTGCATTATCATCCAAGACGCTGATTAAGGTGAAGCTGTTTTCATTTTGGACCAAACTGCAGCACTCCTGAACACGTATGTGTAAAGTCAAACTATGACACTGAGCAGATCGCAAGAGAGGGACTCAAGTTATATTAAGGGTTACATTTATAAAAAGGTCAATTAACATTTCTGGTGTAATTGTGTCCAGGACCAACTCATCTTACAGCTACCATAGTCTGCTTTTAATCCTTTTATACTGATATACTCTAAAATAATGGCATTAAATGCATCACTTCTTCCTTGTACAATGTATAGGCAGATTTAAAAAGGTATGCAATAATGAATTGATGAACCCATTTATTGGTGACCTGATACTGCTCATGGTCTGCGTCCAATGGAAAACTAAGTATTATGAATGCTTATCGTACTCATGGGACCCCACACTCAATTTGAACAGCTCCTCTAAGAGCATCAGTTTTCATAATCCCCTCATTAAGACAGAGGTCCCTGACCTTTCTGCAGCCATTCTCAGCACGTACCCGTCCTCCTCACAACCTCATACCAGCCAACTCTTAAGGTGTTCTTGTATTCGGGAAGGACATCCCCTAAACTTAAAGAGAGGGCTCTGGTGAGAAACACAGGGACGCTTCCCAGGCCCCATTGATTAACACTGCATGTCTTGTCTGCACTATGCATCATGCATCATAGGCCTTTTTTCACAGAAGCCATATTGACTTATCATAGTAGGAAAAGCACAGGGTCACTAATAACATTATTGATGGCTCTGTTCTATTCAAGTGCCCCAGTAAACCGGGACAGTGTGACATTAATTAGCATGAACAATCCCAGGACCCGAAGACGGAAGCAGCTAAATGGAATTCAGATATCATTAATTCTATTATTTACACCTGTGCTTTTCCTTCTGTGACATGTCAAAATGTTTTCCAATAAAAGGGCCTCTTTCTCTCCCGAGGGGCGTCCCCTCCCTCCCTCTTGCTAACCATGTCCCAGAGTACGGTGACTTTGCCACAGGAGCTAAACTCTGGTCCTTACGGACGGTTGAGACCACAACAGGGCTGAAGAACACCACAGGCTCTGCACCCGGCTCTACTCAAAGACACCCCGATCTTTAGGTAAGTATGAGTACCATATGTGTTCCTCTGAGTACAAGAATAACATATTTTTATCTGTTTTGTTACTCCAATATGGTAAATGAACGTGTTTTATCACGCTTTCTCTGCATATCATTTTGTATTGTTTTCTTAGAGTGTAAGATTTATTTTTGTGTCCCATATGAGCTCATCTTCGTTATTGTAAGTATATGACCTGCTCTATTGGGTTTAAGCATCCCTGAAGACAAGGACTTTCCTCTCATATCGATTTTTCTTTTTTGTACTTTTGATTCATAGTTGAACTATAAAATCCATGTCAGTGTCACATGTCACAAATCATGTTTGGCCTTCAACGGACACAGCTTTATCACAATTTTAGAAATGTTGTCTTTACTAATCCCTAATGAGAGATTTCCCAATATCAAATCAAAGATAATTTTATTATGATGAACGGGTAGCGCACTACTAGTTTCATATTTCCTTTGCTCTCTATCAGTGAAGGCATGCAAGTTGTTGCAAGTGTAAACACAGACATCAGATAGGAATTGCTTTTAAAAGTAGACGTAAACACAAGACCACCTCTATACTACACGGTCCTACACTCCCTCTTGCATCGGTTCCTAGCATTGATTTGTAAAAGAAGTGTTGAATGAAGACACAACTGCCAACAACCCGTTTTATTATCTACTAGTTCAACACACGAGGGGATACATTCACATTGGATGATACTCTGATAATAGTCTGATAGCACCAGTTTCTTTCGCCTTTGACCCGAGTCCCCAGAAGTTATACTTCCTCTTTGAATTTAAAATATTTCTCCCAACTTTCCTTGGCCTGGGGAAATGTGGGCATCAAGTTCGATTTTAAGCTTCCTTTAATAACAGTGTTACTGATGTTGACAACACAGGCAATGAACAGGTTGAGTTTCAAAGAATGATGGTTAGCCGGGTTGCTTGGCTGCAGAGAGGTACAATCACTCATCTTGATCTTATTAAAATCTTACCGACACCTTAAAACTAATTACAGCAGCCTGAGAGGTGGTTGATTGATTTTTAACTAAAGCGCCTTTCTGCAGCAAAATAAGTTATTCACATGCACTCGGGCTACGTCTTGGCATCTTAAGCTGCATTGTTGTTACATCTACGCACCTGCACATGACAAACAGAGACTTAGCCCACATACCTCCGAGCTTTTTCAATTCCAGTCATTTAGAGATCGGATGGAAAGTGGGTTGGCTGTACATTTTGGGTGATGGAGGATGCGTTTCACGTAGGCAGCCAACCGCAGGAGAAAACCTCCCACACTCCTGTGCCTCTGAGAAGCTGAGTCATCGAGCTCTGACAGAATGGATGTGGTGCCTGAGAGGAAGACAGGCAAGTCATTGGCTACCGCTGGCCCGGGTACCGTGCCCTGCTGCCTCTCACCGCTAACGTAGGTCGATGAATGAGCATTGGGCGAACACAAAAAGAGACTGCTCTGACCTTTCCAGGGAAATGTTTTATGTGTGGGGTGAACTGTGTCAGGCCAAGTCCAATAGCTGTGGCTATGGACAGTATTGGCCTCTTGATGAGGCTTTGATGCCACTATGTGCTTTCATCCAGTCCAGCTTTCTAAACGAAACAACATTGCCTGGATGAGGCCTTGGCAGGATGTGATCCAGGCCCATGTTGTTCTTGGATTAGAACTGAAAGGCCCTATCACGTCCACTTATTTCCCAACACAAACACAGCTTCAGCCATATGCCATCGCATTGCTTGACGAGCCCCACGGTTAAGGAATTAGACTGGAAGGGCTTACAGATCATTAGCGACCATTGAAAACATCCACGGCTTTCCAACAGATTAAGTGAAACATGTGCCACTTGATAGCTTCACATGCCCAGCAGCAGCAGCCAATCACGATCTCTGCCAGTTTTCAAATGCATGACACAAGCTTCAACAGCGACAACTCCCAGTACTGTACATGACCACATCCTCAGAAACGCTGTATCGTCCTCCGACTCTGCATATGAGGTAATGCACTTTGTAGGTGTGTGTGCTGATGTTTCACATCCAAACCGGTAAGATAAATGTGCCTAAATGCTGAATCCTACTTTTGTACAACAAGGGCAAACATGAAAGTACATTACGAATACATGTTTGATACTTTCCTCCTCTCACGTTACACTCAGACAGACTTCTTTTCAGTGAAAGTGGATAATTGTTCGTCTGTGGGAGTAAATGAGCCAAACCGCTCGGGTGACTTCAGAACTAATATGAGGAGGTGTGTGTGTGTGTGTGTGTGTGTGTGTGTGTGTGTGTGTGTGTGTGTGTGTGTGTGTGTGTGTGTGTGTGTGTGTGTGTGTGTGTGCGTGCTTGGGTATGTGTGGGTGTTAAGAGGAGAACAGATGACAGAAGAACTGTAGGCTGATGATGCAATCATCAGAATTGATGCAGGCTGAACAGGAAATTGCATCATCAGATAACTGTACCTACAAGGTACAAGCCATTTGGCGACATCATTGCTGACTGAGCGTTTTCAGGAGAAACAGCGTTAATATGACGATAATTGTGTTTCCTGGTCCTGCTGCGTTCCAGGAAACATTACTAAAGAGCATTTAGTAATACAAATAATAAAACATAAAGGGGCATCCTACCTTTTCTATCTCCAACTGTACTCATGTCCAAGTGTGAACTAATACTGCATTAAACTATATATTGTTTTTTCTGGGGGGCAACTAGATGTTCTTGTAGCCACACACTATTTCACTGTCCCGTCTCATTTTTAAAGTGTAATCACGACCCATCTTTCATATTTCTGGGGGCCCCCTGGGACCAGGGGCAGTTCCACTCTAAGAAAAATGACTAAATATAATGCAAGGAATATTAATTAGCAGTTTGAAGTGTCCTGTCAAGAGTTTTATAGACACAGTAACAATAGTAGTCCATGGGGAGAATCCTTTTATGTCTGCAAGAGATTTTGATGCAGTAACACAGTTGGCCACTGGAACAACAATCTCTAAATAGTCCATCTCTAAATACTGTCTGACAGTCTGTGGTTCTCAGCCCCATTTCCATTTGTTCCTTTTGAAGACATGACTCTTTAAAAATGGGTCCTAAGTACGTATATAATTCAGTTTGTTCTAAAAAAAAGCTCAATAATTTACTAAGACAGCTGGGCACTGTAGTTTTTAGCAAACGTCACTCCAACAGGCATAACTAGGGAGTCAGACTTGTGGTGTCCTCAGTTTGTCATTTCCCATCTCGCTCTCACCTCAATTCCAGTCAACTCTTTTGTGTCGGCTATTAAAGGCATAAAACAGCCAACAATATTAATAATAATAATTTTAAGAAACAGGGTTAATTGTGTATTTATTGGGGATTATTTTCTGTCGCAGAATTGGTGTGCGAGTGAATATTTAACTCTACCAGGACAGTGTATTGGAATTGACTCAAAATAGACGACACTGGTAAAAAAACAAACATTTAACCTGGTTCTATTGTGTGTTTCTAATATGTCTTTGACAACAGTGTAGCTCTATGGCACACAGGCATATGCTTTATCGGGCATATTTGGTTTTGGTCTTTTCATGTGATTTGTTGACAGTAACAAACATATTGAATATCACGGGTCCTACCCCTTAACCCCTGTGTTAGCAGCAAGCTGTCAGCCTACATGTGAAATGTCAGCTAACAAAGCAAGCGGTCGGCTTCATCAAATAATGATTCTCAATAATAATCAAACGCATAAATAAAAATGATCCTTAACTTGCTTTGACCACAGCAAACCCCCAGTGTCCCCCCCTGGATGCGCCCCTGCTAGTGGAGCCCTTCCGACGGACGCCTCGAGGTCCCTGGACCATGGTTTGGGAACCCCCTTTAACAGCCCGTCCTCCCTTTGCACCTCCTCAGTTCAGCCTCGCTTGGAGGGGGAGGAGCAGGCTGGGAGGCTGTGCTCTGCTCCCATGTTGATGTTTGTTGTTTGCAAGGGTGGCAGCACCGTGTGAGTGTAGAGGGACACAATCGGAGGGGTTGCCGACTGGCCTTGCCTCCACGCTTCTTGGGCAATGCTGCAACTTTACCCCCCTAAACCGCGGCCGACTGGTAAAGATCGCTGGTGATTATTGGCCGTGTGTCGCCGTGAAACACCCGGACATGAGGCTGTGAGGCTCGGCTCGTCTCTCGTGAGTCAGGATGCTGGAGCTGGTCTGAGAGCAGCCCCGCCGTGCGCTCTTTCCTCTGGATTTCCCTTTTTTTTTTATTTTTTTTTTTTAAACCAAGTTCTTCATCGGCGACGAGCTGCCAATTTCAAACTCAGTTTTTATTTCCACCCGTAAACTTCTAAAAAAATAAATAAAATGGTGTTCTTCGCTTTTGTCGTCGGGTCGCAACCAACCTGGCCGAGGAGCGGCGTCGCTACGTGACAACACCCCGCACGACGAGGAGCGAGGCGGCGCGTCAACCGTCGCTTTTCACGGGCGCAGCGGAGCAACACAGCCGGTCTGTATATGAGATGGCTGACAGACAGTCGAGGGGCACGTTTAAATACAATAAAGACACCTTCATTTCAGCTCCTCTCGAGCGGGAGAGCGAAAGTAAAAAAGCCAAGTTTAAGACGTGTGTGCTCGTGTCGGGGGGGGGCGAGCGACCGGAGAGGCAACCGTTGAGAGTGAAGTTGGCCAACGTGCTGACGTTAACTTCCCCCGGTCTCACCTCATCAACTCGCTAGCTCGTTAGCTCGAGCGGCACTTTACACTCAGTCGCTGTATCAAAAGCTAACCAGGTTGCTTGCTTGCTAAAAAAAAATGGCGCTATTTACGTGATGCTCCGGTATGTGTGAGCTGCCCGTGAAGTTATTCTGAAGTTAGCTGACGACACCGCAGCTAAACCTGCTCTTCTGACTTCATTTTGTAGCTTTTATTGAGTTCACTGGAGACTAGATGAGCCGTCACGAAGCTACACGCTCGTGTAGTGTGAGTGCGTAGCTAGACATGAATGATATCAGGAAGTGTGGCTTGTACTTTATTCATAAACTTTCCTCTCTCCCACCCACAGGCATCATTGGTCTGAGGAGTTGTGATCTGGGCCTGTGAACTGAACCCGGCTTCTTCTCCCCACGGAGGCACGTCTGCCCCGGGATTTATCCAGCTGTGGAGATTTGAATCAGCAATTGATGCATCTCGGGGTGTCTGAGTCCATGAGAGAGTGCGAGTACAGCCAAATAAGCACTCGCAGCTCCACACCAATGGAGACCCCTTACAAGAAAAGGACCCCAAAGAGGAGGAAGTGGGAGTCCTTCCCGGGTCGGAATAAGTTTTACTGCAATGGGAGGATTATGATGGCCAAGCAGACGGGGGTTTTCTACCTCACCCTGGTCCTTATTCTAGTAACTTGTGGACTTTTCTTCACCTTTGAGTAAGTATTGTTGGAAGCATGCTCGTGTCTCTTTCGTGCTTCCATCTGCTATTTACACAGTGACAATGTGGATTAGGGATTTCATTTCATGGGCTCAGCTGTCAGAGGAAAAAGTTTAGATATAGGTCAGTTATGTCACTGGCATCACTCTGGAGTGGGTGTATTTCCTCTGATGTCCTCGGGGTTCAGGGAGATGTCAGAACAAACTGGTTGGCGATTAGGCAGACATCTCTCTGTATTAACAAGTAAGATATCATATATAAAGTGTCTTTTAATGAAGGCGGTGTGTCGTGCCAAGGGGCTGTTGCTGATGGAAACTACTCTGTGGTGTGGGTTTCCTGTTTTCTATTGCTAATGGTTTGTTCTTGCCGTTGCGTGTGGGATGCGTCTTAGACAGCCTTCTGTTTTATATTTACCATTGTTGTTTTGGCATTCTGGCCTTACATGTAGGGAGCACCCAAAGGTATAGGCCTCGGCGTCGAACCCCTATCGTCGAACATCAACTTATCTAAAGTGTCTTTCAGCAAGATTGTGACCAGTTGCAGCATTGATGTTCTAAACAGTTCCAGATGTCCAGTAATGGGAGTTTATGCATATTGTGTCATTCGGTAATTTGACCTTTTTTATAGTGACAACATGATAACTTAGTATCGGGTTACCTTCCACTTTTTGTTTCTCAGATTAGTCACCCATGACTTATGGAGTAGACTGCACAGTGTTAGTCTCTCTCTCTCTCTCTCTGTGTCTCTCTGTCTCTCTGTCTGTGTGTCACTTGCACTCCCTTAATCACAGCCTCATCATCCCCCAAAGGAGCCCTCTTTCTTTCTCCCACTGATGGAATAACCTGTAATCAACAGACAGAATGTACTCCTTTCCACCGTCTCATCCAGCTCTTCATTGTCTTCCTTCTCGTCCCAGATGTCCCTAGATTGGCCCACTGTGACTGGGGTGCATGATACAGCATGTAGACACTGACCTGAGTCCTGGAGTGTGGACCAAGAGAGAAAGAGAGAGAGAGAGAGAGAGAGAGAGAAAGAGAAAGAGAGAGAGAGAGAGAGAGAAAGAGAGAGAGAAAGAGAGAGAGAGAGAGAGAGAGAAAGAGAGAGAGAAAGAGAGAGAGAAAGAGAGAGAGAAAGAGAGAGAAAGAGAGAGAAAGAGAGAGAGAGAGAGAGAGAGAGAGAGAGAGAGAGAGAGAGAGCATTTTCTCTTACTCATTAGGACCCACTTATCGCTCTGTCATCTATCATCTCAGAAACCTCATCTACACTGGATAAGAATCCTGCTTCATCAGGAGATTTGTTGCTCAATCGGACAGTCTTTATCAGGCTAAAGTGCTTCAGAGACAGAAAGCTTAATAGACAAAATATGTGCTGTGGTTGATGGCTGCTGTTCAGTATCTGGATTGTAAAGATAGCCCATGCTTAATGATCTAGGAGTACATCAAAAGACAGTAAATAGTATGCACACAAATATTATTTCAACAAAAAATGTTACTTTTATGAGGTGATGTGTGTGTCCACATATCATTTTGAAAGGACTTACTATTATGTAATTCTGTTTGCCAGAGATATGTTGGGGAATGCTAAAACAATGAGTAGATTAATCCATTCATTGACAGGAAAATAATCATAATTTTTATACTCAGCGTATCGTTTTACTTGTTAGACAAAAACAAGAAACATTCTTCAGTTTTCAGTTTCTCCAATGTGAGGTTTTGCAGCTTTTCTCTGTTTTTTTGTATACTGAATGTCTTTTGGACAGTTGGTCTGACAAAACAAGACATTTCAAGATGTCACATTGGGATCCTTCTTGTACGTTTCATCCCAAACCATTGCCAGTATTCCCTTTTGTATGCCCTGAGTGTGAAGTCCTTCACAGACGCATCTATCAGCAGTGACCTCTGGACCACTTCATCTTTCAATACATTGTCACCTCAGCAGAGATACAGACATTACCCATGGCCAAAGGGCAGACTGCTAGCGGGAGGGCATCTCAGACTAAAACCTCCAACCCTCTTCACTATGAGGCAGTTGATAAAAATATTGAAATGGGAGGGGAAACGCACTGCAGTGTCCATTTGAACCTGGATGTTCCCCAGCACCCACATGGAGGATGCCAGATGCTTCCTGATGATACCTCTCCCCCCTTCAGATAGCTTCATTTCCTACACTGTGGCCTGTCAATGGGGCTGGGCCTTGTGTACTGTCCTCTGTTTGTTGTGACTACAGGGGACATTTTCAGGAACACCATGCGACCACAAAGCCACTTTTCAGCTTAGCACTGTTCTCCCTGTTCAACTGTTTATGCCCCTGGGCTGACCGGGTCCTCCTGGCTTTCTTCTCCCTCTCACTGTCCCCCCCACCCACCCCCACACACTTTACTCCCATCAGCTGAAAGGATACATTTATCGGACAGGGCAATAGTCAGCAGACCTCCACATTGGCTTCTGTTGTCATTAAGTGTAATGCGTTTCGATTTCGATGTGTTTTCCTAACCCCACACGCCAGTTGTCAGCATATTGGAGAGCAGCTCCTCGTTCTGTTTTTAAGGGATTCTTCTGTCTTTTGATTTGCCTTTGTGTCTTATTATGGTATTTTATATTTGACTGTGGTATCATGACATCTGGTCCATATTTGTTTAAAGATGATCTTTTGATATTTGGAGTCTAGAAGAAGTCAAAAGATGTGTTTTAAGGATGGCGACAGGCACAGGACGTCTACCAGAGAAGGAGATCTTTCTACATCTCCATATTTCCTTTAGCTTGTTTTCTTTGTCTGTCTGAGGGGTGCTCAGCCATGCACAATAAACTCTGTTAGTGACCGGCAGACTTTGGTCTGTTTATTATTCTGATGCTGGCTCCCCCCCAGATATCCATGTGTGCTGTTGTTGCACATGTTGCCGTCTCCCTTATGCCTCGTAAAAAACTTCACTCAAGCAGATGTTTGAAGTGATGTGCTGTTACGCTGTTTTGTTTGATGTGACATTGATCTTAAGAACTATAGTTTGGGGCAAAAAAAAAAAAAAGGCCTAACATTGGATTCAGTCGAATTTGAGGCGGACCACGAGGTGTAATGCAGTCATTAAGACTAGGCAGTGACAATAAGCAGTGATTAGTGGCTACATGTGTGTTTATTATTGTAGGACCTTTTTCCAAGAGCTGAAATGAAAAGTCTGCATTATTATAGTGCCTTTATCCAAAGCGTTCATTCACTCTAGTTCACCTATTCACTCACTGATGGCATTGAAAGCGAGCTCAGTGCTGGCCTGACCATCGGAAGCAATTTTGGTTGAATTTCTTGCACTTTGATATGTGGACAAGAGGAGCTGAGGATTGAGCCGCCAACATTGTGGTTAGTGGACAACCCGCTCCACCTTGTGAGCAGCCGCCTCTTGATCAGTGGTTTCTTTGATAGTCGATCAACAGAAAATAAGTGACTATTTTTACCTTTTTTTAAGCGACGACGTCAAACAGCCTCCAAAGTGTTAAGCTTTGTTTATACTCTATGCGCTGTGCACGGCATTTTTCTCCAAAACACCAGAGGGCATACAAACAAAATGTACTGTGAAGAATCAAAAAGACAACAAGTGTAATCCATAGATATGCCCATAGAATGTAGTTGTAACCGGCCAAAGCCATAAACTAAGCTCCACAATGCTGAGGAGGCATTATAATTATCTGTAAACTCATATCTGAAATGCATGGACTTTATTGCCTTTTGTATAAGCCCTGTAAGGAAACAAGTTAGGTATTACATGCATTATGAGGAAATGAAGGTTGAATATCATGTAAACTTTTGATTTGGCTGCCAACATCCATCCATCCATCCATTATCCTCCGCTTATCCGGGGTCGGGTCGCGGGGGCAGCAGGCCTAGCAGGCCGACCCAGGCTTCCCTCTCACCCGCAACACGGTCCAGCTCGTTCTGGGGGATCCCGAGGCGTTCCCAGGCCAGCTGGGAGATATAATCCCTCCAGCGTGTCCTGGGTCTTCCCCGGGGCCTCCTACCAGCTGGGCGTGCCTGGAAAACCTCTAACGGGAGGCGTCCAGGAGGCATCCTGATCAGATGCCCGAACCACCTCAGCTGACTCCTTTCAATACGAAGGAGTAGCGCCTCAACTCCAAGTTCCCTCCTGATGTCCGAGCTCCTTACCCTATCTCTAAGGCTGAGCCCGGCCACCCTACGGAGGAAACTCATTTCGGCCGCTTGTATCTGAGACCTCGTTCTTTCGGTCACAGAGTTCGTGACCATGAGGGTCTGAACGTAGACCGCCCAGTAAACTGAGAGCTCCTTCCGGCTCAGCTCCCTCTTCACCAGACGGTCCGGTGCAGCTTGTTTTGCTGCTGCAGCCGCACCGATCCGCCGGTCGATCTCCCGCTCCATCTTACCCTCACTCGTGAACAAGACCCCGAGATACTTGAACTCCTTCGCTTGCGGCAGGCACTGCGTCCCCACCCGGAGGGAGCAATCCACCGGCTTCCGGCAGAGCACCATGGCCTCGGATTTGGATGTGCTTACCCTCATCCCCGCCGCGTCACACTCGGCTGCAAATCGCCCCAGTGAATGCTGGAGGTCATGGTCCGAAGAGGCTAACAGGACCACATCATCTGCGAACAGCAGAGAGGTGATCCCGAGACCCCCGAACCCGACGGTCTCCTCCCCCCGGCTACGCCTAGATATCCTGTCCATGAAAGTCACGAACAGGACCGGTGATAAAGGGCAGCCCTGGCGGAGGCCAACACCCACCGGGAACGCGTCTGACTTATTGACGAGAATACGAACACAGCTCCTACTGCAGTCGTACAGAGATCGGATGGCCCGTTGTAACGGGTCCGGCACCCCATACTCCCGCAGCACCCCCCACAAAACCCCCCGAGGGACCCGGTCGAAGGCCTTCTCCAAGTCCACAAAACACATGTAGATTGGTTGGGCAAACTCCCAGAGCCCCTCCAGTAGTCTTGCGAGGGTAAAGAGCTGGTCCACTGTTCCACGACTGGGACGGAATCTGCACTGCTCCTCTTGAATCCGAGGTTCGACAATCGGTCGGAGCCTCCTTTCCAGCACCCTGGCATACACTTTCCCCGGGAGGCTGAGTAGTGTGATACCCCGATAATTCGAGCACACTCTCCGGTCCCCCTTTTTGAAATGGCTCATGGCTGCCAACATATTTATTCAAATTAAACTTTTTAGGACCACCTGTTTCTAAAGCATTCAAAAGTCCATACATGTAAATAGATCTTCTTATCAGTTATCCATTTGTGCCTCGTGCCGGCTTTACGAGGGCAAGTATAAACTAGGCTTCAGGTCTTGCTTATTTTTGCTTAAATTCAAATCGAATCTGATTTCCATACATTTGGGACCAACTGTGCCATGTGTACTTTTAAGTAAATGGCCTGTTGAGTTTGTAAAGGGTAATTGTTACCTTGATGACATGTTTGGTTGTTTGGGTTCAACCAAACTGCGCTTGTTGCCTGCAGCTCCTTAACAGGTAAAAAAGGAATCTTTACTTTTCTTAGTGTTATTTCTTTGCCAAACTGAGCTGTACATTTTACAGTGATGCGATTGCACAAACAGTACCATGTAGAAATGCTCACATTCTTTGATTAAATACAGTGAAACTAAAGTCTGTCGGCAGGAGATCAGGTCAGCGCATCTCCTTGATATAGGCATATGTAGGCTACAGCCCATTTCAGTGGTAGAAGAATGGGTTAGGCTTTGATTTAATGTCCCCCCATGTTTAGTTGCATCTAATTCAGCAGCCTAGGAGTGGGTGTTTGACAGGCTTAATTCAGGAGGAAATTCTTTCTGTGCACAGAGTGCAACAAGATGCTCAGGAACCAGTCCTCCAGCCATTTTGGCCAGAATTCCAACAAACCTGATTTATGGGAAGTTGCCTAACCTGCTTTTTGGCTGTTGGAGGGATTGCTGGGTGGATATCCTGGTTTGAATAAGAAAAAACGTGACTGGCTTTTTGCAGGTGGTTTGCTACAGGGATCCTGTCAGAGAATGCCATCACATGGTTCTAGTTCATGAAGAAGAAAGACTGGGTCCTACTCGCAAACTTGCGTTCACTTAACATGGACATTTCTAAGAAAGCCTGATGAGTAATCCACTTGTTGTTTTACAAGTAAAGCCTCTGTAATGATGGGGTGTTGTAAGGTTCTTGCTTTCTGGTCACACCCATTTAGAACCTGCCTAATTCCAATCTGCATTTTTACTAGTCATGATTTTGACAGGATAGAGAGGTGGTTGCCTGAATGTCTACCCTCTTCATAAAACTCTTTAAGTATGTGATAAGTATCAACTAAAAGCTCAGCAGTTTTGGAAAGCGTGATTAAACTTTACTGTGAAAAGGGGTGCCAAGGTAAAGGATGGGTAGGAAGAAAGCATAATGGCAGCAGATTCTTTTTTTTTTCATTATGGGATGTTATCGACTGTACATTAACAAAGAGTAAGGGTCTAATATCCAAGAGTATTTGAGCGGTGTGTGTAATGTAGACCATATTGCGTTATGGATTCTAGTCGAGTCTAGGTAGCTCATATGCTTTGTGGGTTGAAAAGTAACCGGCTCAGTTATTGTAATCACACAAAACCACTTTTTTGTCCACAGGTTTAATAAAGTGGCCTCTTAAGAGCACTCTAAGTGCACAAGTAGGCAGAGGTCAAGTTCCTTAGAAGTGGTCTTCGGCCATCTCTTGTGAATAGAAGGTAAACCCTATTTCATGGATACCCAAGGCATTGTGTTTCTGCTTCACTCGAGTAATACAATAGCTTCCAATTCAATGCAATGAAATCAGTGAAATGGTCGTACAATGTTAGTTCTGCACAGTGCTCTGGAAGAGTAGTAAATGACTTTGCTGCATGCTGGGGCGAAATAGTAAGTCAGCTTTTGGAGTGGCATAAATCAAACTATTGCAAAAAAGTCTTTGTCCACATAATTGGAACAGTCACACCCATGGTAGACATGGTTTCCTAAGTCCTAAGCATTCCTCTCAAGCCAAGCTGTCAAATAAGAATTTTAAGTAGTGGGCCATTCACAGGCTTGCACTTAATCAAGGAAAATAATTAAACATTTTCACACATAAGCACAACATAAGAGTATGAAATGCTAGATGAACATGCCGTACTTCAATTTTTTAAAATTGACTTGTGACTTTTAATTCCTCGCAGGACATTCTGTCAGAGACTTTATTGTCACGATCTGTTTTGTTGTAGAATCGAGCCACAATCTGTTTTGTTGTAGAATCGAGCCACGGTCTGTTTTGTTGTAGAATCAAGAGGCATACACTCATTGAAACCAGGAATCATGCCCAGTTGTTTACTTTTTGTTGTGCGATTCCTCTCCCAGACTAGCTCCAAGCCTTTAATCGACCCAGCACCCTCTGTTTGTCACACCGCTTTCCCGTACTAGCACACCCACTCCCCGTGCCAGGAGTCATTGAGTACATGGCACATGTTGGAAAGTTATGCTAACGGCTTTGCAGAGTTCTCAGATGCACACATGACTCCAGCATACCTCTGCGGCTGTGCCATGTATCAGGGACATCTGTCCGAAAGGTGGCAGGAAATTAAGATTCCATGAAGTAGTCTGGGCAGAACTAAAGCTATTTGCAAAAGCATGTCATGTTCAGTTGTTTCATTGACAAATGACTTGCCCTGCGGCTAAAAGGAGGTTCATGTCTTGCCCTTGCCTGCCATCAAAAGCAATCAAAACGTAATAAAAGGCAAAGCTGACAAAGCCGTGTATCCATGTAGCCCAGATGAGTAATGATACTTTAGAGTGAGAGGCCACAAAGCCAAGTGCTTGAAATGCATTTTTAACACAACGTTAAGCACATTTTAAACACTTCCATGTTTTCGGTTCTGTATCACTGTTGAGTAATATCTCTCGGTAAACTATATCTCTTCTCAAGCAAGTACTGGGGAGAATTGCAGGCCCAGATGCTGTTAATGTTGAGGGATGGATGATCTATGTTTGACAGAACCTTTTCTGCAGATCACAGGATATCGATTGCCTTCAAAGCTGTATGGCTGAAGAAGAAAGTAAACGAGGTTACAGTTTATCCCAGGTGACACTGAAAGGACAGCCAGTGAACGGTGCTGCGGGCTTCACATGGTTACATCAAGTGGAGATGAAAGTCCCCTAAGCTTAACTCCCAGCTGAGTTTTGAAAAACTGGTTGGCATCATAAGAGGATTTAGTGGGAAATGTGATAACAGTAATCTGGATTAGATTATTGTTGAGATTAATGCACCCTTTGGGAGGCAAATGAGTAGGGCAAACCTCGGGAGACCCTGTTGAGGTAGGGTGACGGTACTGACGGCTATTATGTTCAATTTATATTCTAGCTGCTGCATGGATTAATAAATGTGACTGTATGTATGGCACTACTAAAAACGGAAGTTACTCTTGGAGACTTCACATTCTAGTTCCTTTTCACCAAAGGGAACTCGACGCACGAAAACGCCAAGGTAGAGTTATTTAAGAAGCTTTTTTTGTTTGTTGAAATTCTCTTCCTGACAGCAATCAATCTGTAGCTGTTGCATGCCTGTACTATGCTAATCATGATTGGATGGCCACTAGGGCTACATGATATATTGTTTTCAGCATCGACATTGCGATGTCCGCATGCAGCAATAGTCACATTGCAGGACGCGCAATGTCAGCAAATTAACTCCAGCACGTCATGATAGGCTACAACCTTTCTTGCTGCTTGATGCGAAAGGAAAATGCCCACGGTTCTCATTTTCCGTGACTATTCCAGTGTTTCCTATTAGTTACCTATAGACTAGGTAGATATCTGTGTTTTCAAACATTTTGTATGCGACTTGTAGAGTAGGCCTACGGCTTTCCATTTATTCAACAGAGATGTTCATTACATAAAACAGTATTCATAAATACACCATGTCTGAATGGAGACTAAATTATATGATTAGGCCTATCAAGTTCACTGTCCATTCTATGCCCATTATCACTAAGAGTGCATTTCTTTTTTTGATCAACCAATCGCACCTCTTTAAAAGCAGGTGTCATACCTAGCAACGAGGTCAGCCGCACTTCCTTATTGAGGTAAAAGTTTCAGTCCCTTTCTCGCTCGAGAGTTGCTCTGAGAAGTCCTAAATCAATAATTGGGATTGAAAACCAAAGGCAGTGGTAGTGGTGTATTACATAATCTGATCTGCTAATTTTTCTGTGCATCAGGCTCAAGTCTGTCTGTACCTTCCAAGTGCTCCTGGCTCTAAGAGCAACATCCCTCCAACGGAATGAAGCAATGAGCCTTTCGTATTTAAATACAAAGCAAACATTAGGTTTTGCTTATGCCAACATAATGTGTCCTGCTGCTGCCTATTGCTGTCTGAATGCTTGTAACCATTCTCTGATTAAAGTCCTTTAGGCATTTGTGCATTATGCTGTTCTTTGCTCTGCTGTGACATGCATTAATATCTCTTGTAGATGCGTTAACCATATATCATTATGGTGTTTACCCAAGGAATTAGCTATCATTGTTTTATCGTGCTGCCTTCAGCTGTCAATAATTTACACCAACCGTGACAGTCGTGCGGTACACTTTTGTAAATGTGTACCTTTTTGGTGGGTAATTCTCGGCACAAGCTATCAAAGAGCAGTCATCACAGACCTTGGCTTTACAATAGATGTTTGTACACGTTGCTTGTTCTATCATCGTACACAGCTTCAGCTTTGATTGACCAACCACAGTATTTTTGTTGGCTTGTAGCTCCAGGAACTTCAATGAGCTGGAAAAGAGTTTTTCCATTCATTCCAAGATGAGTTTATTTTTGATTTTTTTTCCATTCTGAATGTTTGGTTAATTTTTATTTAAGATGATCCCAGGGATACCAATGATAGATCTGTCTGCCTAGAGTAATGCGTAGTGTAATCTGTACATTGGCAGCTCAGGGTACCATGTGTTAGTGTGTAGAGCCTAGATCTCTGTTTTTATTACTTTTTTGATTATTGACCCATTTCTGGATCAAATCCAACAATAATTTAGTCTCCTTCCCCATCAACAAGATTCTTTGTTGAGCCATTTAAAATGATTGTAATGAAAGCCATCATGCTGTCTCTATCTTGTTGAATGTCTTTGTTTCTCTTTTTCTTCCTTGGAGGCTTCAGCTCACTTATGTGGCTGTTTCCAGGGTAACCACATTCCCTTTCGAAATTTACCATGTCCAATATTGGATACTGTTCCATCTCCATGGCAACAAAGCCCTTAAATACCCAGTTAAATATAAGATTTGGTATCAAACTAAAAGGAAAATTAAGATGTAACTTTGGACATGTCCATTTCCTTGTCTATATCCACTCGTCTCTATAAAAGAAAAGATGGTTGCTGAAGTTGCTTGTTGTCTTCGCCGGTCATGTTCAGTGACTGATAAAAAAAATGGATTCCTGAGACATTGTCTTCAGAGGGCTCTTAAACCAGGCAAGATGTTGCCTACCTGCAGCTCGTCCACGTATTTTTATTGAACCATGTCTATAGAAGCGGCAGGCTGGATGTCGCATCTATCTTCCCTCTCTAATGGCTTCAGTGTTTAATCTCTGTCCGTTCCTACCAACCTGTCACTTTCTATAACACATGACTGCCTTTTCATTACGTTCTTGATGTCCGATACATTGCGACACAGCTGAGGATGAAGGCAGCGGTTTGTTCTGCTCCCTCAGCCATCTCCATCACCACTTGTCAGATAACAAGTTATGAAGTATAATGTTTTTTTCTTTTTGGAAGAGAGCACAAATATGGTCATTGCCACAATTCTGTGGATTTGTAGCCCTAAGTGACCTTTGCATATATTTGGCATATTAGTGTGGAGGGACTTGACTTCCTCAATGATTAGCTCCTTCAAAACCATTCAAATCATAGCTTTGGGTTAATTGTTACAGATATAGCACCCTCACTCAAGTTCTGCCAAGCTTTTTACAACTGCAGTGATTTCTCATTAGCCCCTCTAAATGGTGGATTCATGAATGTGATGTGTAACCAGTCAGACAAAATAGAGGACAGATTGAATAGATGTAGGGTAATGACATCAGACTTTAAAATGTTCTGCTTTTCTGGGGCAAACGCAGACAGACGGAGCCAAGCTTTGGAATATACTCCAGTGTTAATCCGCAGACTTGTTCACGGGGGTTGTTTCATTGTGCTGTTTTTACCATCACTTGTTCTGAAATACCAAAACATGTTCACACATGTGGTTCTGCTGTTCATCATTTTATAAAAGCTCCATCAGTTTCCCTGATTTTATTTCTTGTTATTAATTAAACAAATCATTTTTGGGGAATTTGTAAAATGAATTTGCCGTTAGTTCTTTCTAATTAGTTTGAATAAACGCAACAATAAGAAATGTGACAAAGAAATGTATTGACATAAAAAGCGAACGTAATTGTGCTGTGAGATTTTCCTGGTGTAGATGCAGAGAATAAAGCTGTAGGCGCCGTAGCGTGGAGCGCTTGGCGCCGAGTATGTACGTTTATACTCTTATGTTCTGCATTTTTCTCCGAAACGGCAGAGGGCGTACAAACAAAATGTACTGCGAAGAATCAAAAAGAAAACTAGTGTAACCCAGAGATATTGCCAGCAGAAACTTTGTTGTTATAAAAATAATCACAATTATAACAACATTCAAAAATGCTGTACTGTGAATATATATCTTTTTTAAATAACCAACAATAGGGTGGTTGTGTTTGTGATGTTGATTTTTTCATGCACTTAACCCTCCAGACAGGAAACAATGATTTGAGTTATTTCCCCTGCATGTCTGGAGTCGTCCTCTGTTTTCAGCATTTCTTAAAGAATGGTCCTTTCAGCACTGCCTAAATGGTCAGAAATCTGCTGGCATGCTCTTGTTATTTGTTTGTTTCCTTTCTGGCAGTCGAAGCAAACTGGTCTTTCTGAAAATGTACGTTTTGTTCCTTCTTTGGAAGTAGAGCAAGAAGACCGTTTGCTTAGTTTCTACCAGCTCTTCCTCAAGGTTTACCTCAGTTGTGACTGTTGCTCTTTACAATACACACAGAGACAACATTGACCGCTTCAAGTGTGGTCAAGTGCGTGAATCAAGGTGGATGGAAATTCCTTTTGTAGGCTCATACGTTGTGGTTGTATGATCATGTCTGCTATGAATTTGGAGACAAATGGCAGCCGAAAGGATAATACGCAACTGGTACATACAATGTTTGCAGTCAATGTTTTTTTTTTAAAGCAGCCAGATTTGGAAGATGACGAGCAGAAAGATGGTCCGTAGCACTGCCTCAGTCAGACATGTGAATATGCCCTGTATTAGATAACAATATCAGGACACAGAGCTGGATGATGTGTCTCCACCCAGCCCAGCTCAGAAGACTGAGGCCGGGGAAGAATCTCAAATCACCGAGGGTTGTAAAATGGATGCCCTGTTAGCTGGTGGCTAACACATGTTGTGTGTATTGTACATTGACTCAGTCATTGTCCAATACAATGACGTTGGGAAGAAGTGTTTGTGCGGCTCAGTGTTGTCCTGCCTGCCTACTGATGTCCCCGACAACCCAGTGTCTTTGGCTTTGTTCAGTCTCACTCCAGATGTAGAGAAGCAGCAGGACGACTGGCCAGTGTCCACTCAGATGGGATAATGGCATGAGTTGTAGGTAGGGTGTTTGTCACAGCTTAGACATTGTTCAAACCAGCTCAAGAATTGTGTGCGTGCGATTCAGAGCTCGCCTTTTTTTATTTAATAAAAAATAGATAACTGGCTTACGAGCAAGATGTATCTTTAAAGCACCTGAGAATGTAGAATAATGGCAGCCTCTTGTGTTATTGAAATAAGAGACACTTTCAAAAGTGCACTAACACATTTGTAAGCCTGTGTGTTCTTTGCTTCGGTCTCAAATATTTGCTGATCTTTTCCTCTGCCTGAAGGGCAGTCATCTCCAGCAGTTCAGGTGAAAGCAGGGAGCATGTGCACATGATGCTGGAACTGGGGATGCATCGATACTTTAGATTAGATATACAACATGATGCTATGGCTGACATTTTAACATTCAACTTAGCATTCCTGATACAAACGGAGCATAGTTTGCAATCGGGATGTTAATAATTAACCTTTAACCAACAATACGAATTTTGACCGAACAAAATAAAAAGCTGAGCAAATGTCAGAGGAGCAGCTTGTCACTTCGCTCTGGATTGGGCACTTGCTAACGTTCCGCCGGGCTTGCAATACACGGGCGTAAACCCTGAAAGAGAATGCCAGGCAGAGACACAGCAAATAACTTAGCAGCTAAACTAATTAATGCTGACTATGCATTGGAGAGTTCTTGGGTAAAGTGGCTGCATGTGTCCCAACAATGCATGCATTGGTATCGGAGTAGTTTTACGAGTATTGGTACGTAAGCACAGTAACGGACCAACACCAGTAATGGTATCCGTGCATCCCTAGCTAGAACCCCAATTAGCACATATCAGCAAATCCAGGCCCATATTTACAACCTCTCCTTCCGCTACTACTGAAGAAACCCAACATGGCAAGCCTAAATATAGTTTGGCTTGGTTTAGCAGAATAACTGCAGTTGGCATAGATCAGCGGATGTAACTGCCCTCCCGAGGTGTTACCATCTGAAGGCTGGTTAGATAGGAGGATAGTGATGTCCATCAGCAACTTCTAATGCATTCTACTTGGAGAAAGAAACCTCCTATTGCCTTGATGCATTAAAATAGGGGCAGTACAGTGTGACATTTTTTATAAAAAGCTTTAGTGCAGCACTTCTGTAACATTAGTTATAAAATAGGGTTGAACACCTCTCTGGTTTACAGAAAGGGTAACAACAAATGTTGACCTCTGTGCCTTATTATAGCTATCGGTGTCACTTTAAGCGTCCTCAGCTCATTCGTGATTTGTCGTCATTGTTTCTCTGCATTGATTTTTAAATGGCAGTCAATCATGTACTGCAGTCCAATGCACTTAGTGAATGGCCGTAATACATATCCACCAACCAGCTCCTCTTTTTTTTCTTCATCATTTAATGAAATTTAGCCTCCGTGCAAAACACATAGTGTTTCTCCAGCAAGACTCAGTAATGCATTATAGTACAGTACATATACAATAACTACTCACCTATACCTGCACTAAAAGGAGGCACTTTGGAGATAGATTTTCTGATTTAAAAAAACAACAACATTTGCTCTTAAGTTTATTCTAATAAAAGTCACTTGACAAAAGTATTTGATACAGATGGATTTTCAGCAACAACAAAAAAAGAATCCAAACTTTAAGGTGCGATCAACCCAATCTGTTTGCATTTGGCCCTTTATTTCAATAGATGAGTAGATGAATAAGAGCCTTTATGTAAACACTGGTATTGTGAACCTTGGCTCAACTCGCAGTGCTATTTTACATTCCTCAACAGCGTCCCTGATAACATATGGTTACCGCATGTTCATTTAGTTTCCCTCGTGTGGAATGGCACCTCTTTGCTGACCCCAAGCTCAATCCAATAGACCAGAGACTAACGGATGAAATGGGATGTGGCGGCCTGTGCCCCACCTAAATGGGACTAAATGTGATTACAGTAATAACCACCTGCACCGTTGGACGTTTAATGGGATTATGCCAAATTGTCTCAATAGAATGGATTACAACAAGGGGGATGGACCCTTATGTGTGTCCCCGTCTGTATATCCACTTACTGTCAAGTCACAGGTATTAACACTTCCTAAACTTCATGGCTTGTCTCGACTACAAGTAGTTCAGTGTTTTTTATGGGCTTGCTGTGTACAAACATTTATGCTTAGAAGAGCAGGTTGTATTTGGGCAGACAGACACATGCCCCTCGGGCTATCAACTGATGTTTGTCCAGTAATCCTCCAAGATTCTGGCTATAAGAACTTTCAGGTTTTTACTACTAAGCTAAGCATTACTGATCAGACAGAACCCATGTGTCTCTTTGCTATTTGCTTATTTTTTCTTCCTCTGTCCATCTCTTCCTGTCCTACCAGTTGTCCGTTCCTGGCCCTGCAGCTGACCCCGGTTATCCCAGTCATAGGAGGTGTGCTGTTTCTGTTTGTATTGGGGACACTCCTGAGAACCAGCTTCAGTGACCCAGGGGTGCTGCCCAGGGCCTCCCCAGATGAAGCAGCTGACCTGGAGAGGCAAATAGGTAAGACTCTAATTTAATGGTTTTAGATATGGAAATGGGCGTAAAAAAACCAGCCTGGTTTATTCTTTTACCAAACACTACTTTCAGTTAGTGTATTTTGTATCTCCAGGCTCCTCCTCCCTGTCTGAGTCAGTGGTTACCTTTTATCTTAAATACTGTATTTGTCTTTGAGTGAGCGCCTCTGCATGGTACTGTTCGAAGGGAGCTAGTGTGTCTCTTTACAACCAACTGTAAAGAGTGCCA
>JACSYO010000673.1:0-157500 GCA_016806645.1 Ophiodon elongatus | reverse complement strand
GGTGAATGTCAGGGCAGCCGTGCTGTTTTTCCAAAGCTGCCAGCCAGACTCAGGGCCAGCAGAGGAAACAGGTTTTAGAAGGCTTAGAGCTTGTGCAGCTGGAGGAAGGATGGGCACATCAGTAGAGGCTGCAATGACATTTAGGCTTTCATGACTAGAGGAGCAGTCAATATGGGTGTTTGAAGGTGAGGACTTTAGTGCTCTGAATATGAATCTTTTTTTTTTATGCGTCTGCGCCAGCCATGACCAGAGACTTTATGGCACAAATTAGATTTTGGTGGTCAAGGTTCAAGGTCACCATGACCTCACGTCATGTCCATTTCCGTGAACGTGATATCTTAGGAGCTCCTTGAGCAAATTTCTTCAATTTTGGCACAAACGTCCACTTGTACTCGACGTTGAACTGATTAGAACTTAGTGGTCAAGTAGTGTAGTATCGGATCGTAGTTGATCCGTGACCCGTACGGATCCCCTTCCACGGTTAGATTTAGAGCTTTTGATGGTTTACACTGACTTTGGGGCAGTTGAAATAATTTTTCAAATAGGTGAAAAAAAGAAATAGTCTGGAGCCTTTTATACCAACTGCTACACAGAAAACAAAACAAGGAAGAAAATTATCAGTATCGGCCGATATGGCTGATTAATGATCGGGGCGTCTTTAAAAGTCATATTTGCTCCCTTTTTTTCACTGTTGATCCGATCGGTGACTCAAAAGGGTCATTCGGTATTATGCATTATCCTTTGCACCCCTGTGGTCAAAGGTCACTGTGACCTTACAAAACACATTTTGGGCCATAACTCAAGAATTCATATGACAATTATAACAATCTCACACGAATGTCTAATAAGATAAAACTAAGAACAGAGGACATTCTGGACAGACATGGATGTAAACTGCAGCAAGGCAGTAATTCTAATTCTAGTGTTTTGTGCTTTTGTATACGTGTCTGTGTATATGTTCCCCAAGTGGGTATCTTAATAGAAGCTCATGCATGCTAAGCATAGCCAAGAATACATCCATGTAGTATGTGTGGGATGACAATGGTAGTTTCTGCCTTGGGTCTTGGAGGTCGACCCACTGCTTTGCTTCTGACTTATGCTTTGTAGTTGGCACCTCACCACCGCTGGCAGTGCACCCTGACAATTTTCACTCCCAAGTGTATATTGTCATAACAAACTGTGCTTTGCTACTGTGCTACAAGTCTGCTTGTGCAAAGCTTAAGCCTAGCTAAGGGGACAAGAGCAGGACACGCTGATGCAATCAGAGGATGATTCTCTGTAATTGTTCAACATTAAAAATCCTAGGTACTATGGTATTTGGATAACTGCTACAAATTAAATGGAATTCACTGCTAAGAAATAAACTCTTCTTGATTCTGAAAATGAATAAGTGACCCAGGTAATGGACTCATCTAGCTGTTAAAAATGACAAACCAAACATATTGGGTTTTAACCAGGGTTGGATTGATCAATAGAGATGTTTCTTACTTTAATATTAGGGGCAAAGCAATTCATTAAACCCACATAATTCACTAACTTGCACCCTGTTTTAATTACATTGTGTTTATCACTTCTATTTGTTGTGAAATGAGAGAGAGAATATCCATCCAGCCTAATCCCATTAGATCCAGCCTCCTCTCCCTGTAGCGATAAGACGCTGTGAACAGGCTAGCTGGTCTTACAGGTCTGCTACTGCTGACTTTGGTTAGGCTGGAGGCAAATGTGAGAGTAAACTAAAGCTCTTTTCATTATGAGCCGTGTCTTGAACATCACAAGATGTTAGAGGTGGCTACTTATTTCCATCTTGGCAGTTGTATCTCTTAAATGCTGACCACTGCACTCATTCATGCCATGGAACATAAAAAAAACTGGCACCAATTTGTATTTATCATCATAGATCGTGCCGTTCACAGGCTGTATTGATTCAGACCTCCTCTTGGTCTCCAACTGTAGAAATTACAAAAGTGAAATATGGTCTATGATGTGGTCTCTCACAGTGACGGGGTGTATCAGAAGCACAGTCTCTTGAACTCGTGTCAAAGCCCCTTTTGCCCTTGCCACGACAATATACTGTATGTCTGTTTGACAAAGTGCTCCGATGTCCGCCCTGTTGCAGTAAAGAATGAATTAATACCTCGTTTTGAATGACCGTCCAATCATAATTCATGCTGTTACGTAAATCGCTACCATGACCCTCTCCCTCCCGCCCTCCTCTCCCGCCTCGGTGTACCCAACCGCCCAGGGTCACATTCATGTTTGACTTTGTTGTTATTGGCTGAATAATAAGTAATAAGTGTGCAGCCAGTGGAAGGAGGCTCTATAACTAAGCCACTTGACATCTCAACTTGTACATTTGTGAATTGCTTGTACACGGACCCCAGCCTACCCTTTCTTATTATGACTGACAAAGGGGCATGTCGGCAAGGGAGGAAGAGTTTAACGGTGTTCAACATGAACTCACAGAGACGGAGAGAAACTGCTTGGAAGAGAGGATGGGAGAGTGTAGATGGCTAGATTACAACAAGCAGAATGATTAACACGTGCAGAGGATACAGGTTCTACCAGTATTGTACTATTTTAAATGTATTTAATTCCCCATGGGATATTCAAAAGTGTTGCAAGGTATTGCGTGTATTCATCAGAAGGAAACTGTCTCGTTGATTTCCTTGCTGAGGAGAAGCTTTCCTCATTTAGCATCTGCTTGCAAAACCCCAAACATCCAGGACAGGGTTATGTAAGGTAGTCACAGGTTTATCCACACTCCTTACAACTTAAATCGTATCGTACAATCCAGCCTTTATGTTATTTTGATCATGTGTGGTGTAAAGAGTCATTTCACACTCTTTGAAGGGCCTCAGGCAAAATACCTTCCTCCTCTATTCTTTCCTCTCAGTCTGCCTTCGTTCTTGGCATGTCCCCAGGCATACAGTGGCATTGCCTTGAAAAAGACATGGATAAAGAAATGATAGTCAGGGGATTGTAGAGCTGCAGGGGGTAGCGACAGAGGAATAGAAATCTACAGGAACAGAGCCGTCACTGTCGAGCTGTTTTATGGGAGACAATGAAAAACAAACTTGTTGTGGAGGAGTAATTACTCTGGCCTGGATTGACCCAATATGCTGATCATCCACTCTCTCTTGCTCCATCCATTATGCTTGCATTAAGCCATCTTTCTCTTATACACACACACACACACACACACACACACACACACACACACACACACACACACACACACACACACACACACACACACACACCTTTTATCTTAATGCACTTCAATAACATAAAATATGTATGCAGGAAACCTAACGGTGTATGCTCTGTGTCGTGTGAAGATCAAATGAGGTCACGGTAAAGACACTACCACAGAACAGTTGAGAGCTGTTGAGCATCTTCATTTCATATGCGCTCATTCTTTCAAACAATGGAGCACAGAATAAAATGCAGGAGTAGAACAGCAAATTAAAAGTGTACTTTTATCATCATTTGTGAATTATGTCAGGATTGGCTTTGCATTTTATTGTTTGTATACTCCCGCTTTAAAGCTGCTCCACTATATAGTATGTGTGATTCAGTAATAGTGCTGCAGCAATGAGTCCTAAGACCCAGGAATGTGTTAACATTTTTGCTGGATGGCTAGATGCCTGAAATAAGATCTGTTGTCAACGCAAGCTTAAGAGAGTTTAACGTTTTGTTCTATGACATAAATACCTCAGTAAATATCCCACTAGTGAGTTTGTAAGCTTTTAAGTGGCTAAATGAGACTACTAAACGTCTTCACCAGAATACTAGTCTGTCTTTAGCTTCACGGTGGGGACGTGAAGTCATGTGACCGTGGTGTAGTTCGTTTGTAGCCCAATGTTTTTTTTTACCTTTTTTTTTTCATGTGTTTTTCATTTGGGAAAATGATCTTGCTGAAAAAACAGGCAAGTATCGAACTTTTGTTGTTCACAGAGCTTATTTTCTGCAATAAACCAAAATGGAAAATTCCCATTAGCTTTTTGTCGAGGGTACCAGTGCTAAGATGCTAAGTTATAGCATCGCAGGATTAGTTTACAAAAATACGTCAACCATCAGCACTCTATACTACATGTTACTGCCACTTTGTTTTATGTTTTGCTGCTTTTATTTGCCCTCAAAGTCATTGATGTCTGCTGGTTTTGGCGCATCAGTGATGCTCTATACATTTAACATAACATAACAAAACAGTCACCGTTTTAGTTAAGCTGTCTTGTGAACAGTTGGGATATTTGAATAACTCTACGCTACTTAACAGTAACCGTGGAGCAGCACATCAGTCTAGAAGAACATTGGAAACACTGCAGTGTTTTGTTGGTCCATACTAATGCTGCTGTTTTTATGTTGTGCCCACCTCAAAAATTATGCTCAGCAGAAAACCAAATTTAAAACCGCTTGGCACCACTACAAAAGTCCCATAATCCCCTGAAGAAGCACTGGCACGTCTCTTTAAATGGCATGCAAAGCTTGTCAGCTTGTGCTGTTTTAACCGTGTGACAGGTGTTACTTGTCATGCCTCGCAAGGACAGCCAAACTCTTTACAAAAAAGGCACACATAACAGATAAACGGATATTACCGACTGATCATCTATGCATATCTCACTCCTTCGCCCTACTTTTTTGATGATTATCCACATGTGAAGTTAGTTTGTCAGTGAAGTGATGTAAACTGTTGTGGAACAATGATTTTTCTAGGCAATCTAGTGTGAAGCTCTGTAGTGCTCTGTAGTTGGACCGAATACAAAAAAAAAAAGCTGCTTATTTAGTTGGTAAACCAGTGAATCGCCTCCATTTAGCCATCAGCTAATCCTTACTTAGTAATTGTTTTTGAAAAATTGGAGCGACATCAATATAAATTGGAGTGGTGTAAAGGGTTTCCTATTTCATGGCTTGAATACGATAAGAATTACTCCTATGTTGGCCTTCAGAGCCATACTAGGCAAGACTAGAGGGAGAATAATAGCCCAGATGTAAAGAAATAGACCCTACAGATAGTTGGTGGGGGAACATTGACTGTATATAAAGTTGGATGTGAGGTGGATTGGAAGTAACAGCTGATCTAGCACTACCACTACTCGAATTATCCCTGAAATAACCACGTTTGCTTGAATCCAGTCAAAAAAGAAAATAGCTGTACTTTTGACTCGACTGTTCAGTGTCATTGTATTCATTTACCATTTATGAGAAAAAAACCTGATCATAAAGAGGGTTTAATTGTCCTTGTTTTTAAATATAATTTGTACTCAATCAAAACAGAATTAGACTGTTACAAGTGTTCATGGCTTCCAGATTATGAGACATTGTATTGTTCCCCACCATGTGAGTGATCATTGCAGTGGAAGTAAAACTTAAGCTGCCAAGCTTTGACATATTTTTTTAAAAAGTATTCATCAAAAGTAATGTCTTCCGACACCTTTTGTACCCGCACTGGAGACTGCAGCAGGAGCTTTAGTCCTTGGTAGCTTGTGCACAAAACAACTCGCCCTCAACTTTCCACTGATTATTTTTTTTTTAAGAATTTCCACATGGGCATATGTCCCATTTATATGGTTTGTAAAAACCACTGTTTAACACCTGCATCAGATAATATGCGCAGCTAAATGTCTGTGTGCTGTCGAACTTACAGAACTGAACTCCAGTTTTTTTGTGTTTAAAAAGTACTAGTCTTATGCTTAATTGGGGAAAATCCTTTATGTTATCATTAATTTAATGATCGATTTTTTTCTTTTTTTTCCCCCACTTTTTGATGGTACGTTTGAAACAGTTTTTTTCGTTTAGTCAGCTGTTGTGTGCAAGACCTTGAAATCGCTGCTTGACTGAACAGAATTTGCTGGTGCCTCGTACATCTTGGCAGGCAGGTTGAGGTCAGTACTTCTGTATGTTAGCCAATAGCCATCATCGTTGTACACTTTTCCCTCTGTGAAGGTAAAGGTCCCCGTTTTCTCTCCTCCGCATCCACAGCGGGATAGCAATTAGTTTCCCATTATACCTCAACAGGCAACGCCTAGCACAGTTTGGCTGACATTGAATCCTCATTTAGCTTTGTGGATGAGGGTGTAAGTGGGCACAGTGTATGTCTGTATGTCTGTATGTCTGTATGTATGTGTGGGTCTGTATGCATGCATGTGTGTTCTATTACATCCCTTCCTAGTCTACCTAGCTTTATTTTAGCTTCAAGCTGTCAGGCCTCTGAGGGATCTCCCACTAGACACTGGTGTAAGGCTAAGCTTTGGTTGGCAGTTACAAATAACTTTGTCCAGCAGAAAGGCTACTTTGACTATACTTTTAGTTTAAAAGTAAATTATCAACCTGTGACAACTTAGACTGTTTATGACGTTTAAAAACGGCACTAGGAGGCTGCTTTTCCCCACTCGTCTGCTTCTAATTGCTGTCAGTGTGATATGCCTTAAACACATCATTTGTGTCTGCACCTTCCTGACAGCATTTTTTTCAGAGATCTCAGAATACTCTTCACTTTGCTTCAGAAGGAACCTAGAGTTTGTTGTCATAGCTCTTTATTTCACCCGAGGTGCTAATATATAACCAGAGATGTAACTGCACTATGAACACCTGAACAATGGGACTTCTCCTGGTGGTTTAACACTGTAGTCGCTGGATTGTGCTCCAAATTGTTCACACACTCTCCTCATTTGTTGTCTCCCTCGGTGGAGTCAGAGGAACAGAGGGAGTATGGCGGAGAGTGGAGAGCAATCTGTAGGTATTGATCACAATAGAGACGAATTCAATACAACAGAACTGACTGGCTGCGTTTCCTCTGCTCTCCTTTAGAAATGTCAAACACCCACACAATCCTCTGAGTCCCTATACAACCCCCCCCCCCCCAACCTCCACTACCACACATATACCACTCTGTTAGCTATGCTACGGGCACTGTGTAAATTATCTCAGAATGAGCTTCCTACACACACTATCTCCTACTCTCAGGGTGCAGAGAGTGCTCAAAGCAAGCTGAGCAATACTATGATGCAGGCTCTACCTTTTTTTTTATGGCTTGAAAATCCCCATCATTGCTCGCCTCCTTACCATTTACCACAGCTGTCTTACTCCACCAAAAGCCATTTCATGCCACCATTTTCTTTTTTGTATTCTAGTCTGAGGATTGTGGTGTTAAGTGCATGTTGAATTCCAGACTTGTTCGTATTGCCTGAACTAGGTTTCAAGTTAAGTCACTGAAGCAGCTGATTTTGTGTTATTCAGAAAAGACAGGGCCGCTTCTTTTAGGTTGGTTGTGTTTTATCAGCAGCACAAAAGGTTTGACACTGAATCTGTAAAGCTCATACAAAAGAGCTAAACTGGTGGAACTAATTAAATATAATGAGCTGTGTGGGTTGTCCATGTTCAAACCTTTTAAGCTACGGATATCATGACATGTACTGTACCTTTATCAGAGCTAGAGATAATTGCATATCGCTTCACCATAGCCCTGTAGAGATTCAACGGTCTCAAAACAAAGTCAACCTGAACAGATTGCTCCGAGACAGTAAAATCTAGTGGATTCTACATATTTTACAAATAGAGAAATGTCTTATCTACACTTTTCGAGTGCCTCGAGTTTTTACATACTTCATTTCATTATGCGAAAGAAATAATGATTCAAGCATGAAATTCTTCATAAATTGTTATGTTTTTAGGTTTCGAAGGGAGCGTGACATTTATTCTAGTAAGACTACATTACAAATACCCCCCTTTATTAAAATAGTTGTTGGGTAATCGGATAGTGTTCGACCACATGAAAGTACCGGTGTAAATTCACCCAAAACGCATCGAGAACCTGGTTGTTCTAGAACAGCACACTAATTAAAGAGTAAAAAAAACATTGAAAAATTGTTTTAAAACTACACTGACATAATAGTTTATAATCTCTTTACTTTACAGCCTATTCAGTCATTCCGATTTTGGTATTTTCCTCTTGTAATGGAACATGGACATGCTTGAATTCATACTTTATCCCATCCAGAAGTTTTCCAAGTGTTTGTTTTTTTGCCACTGGAATATTCACAACGCACCTGCATCATTAATGCTACATGTACACTATAATACTGTATATGGGAGTCCATTAGGGCCTGAGTGAAGCTGGGAGAAAGCACTGTGCAGTAGTACGTTTTTCTTTTTTTAACGGTCGTATCACTTTGATTCTTATGTTTCTCTCTTGTTTCTCTCTCTTTGATCTTACCAAGATGTGGCCAATGGCAGTACAGGCTACAGGCCTCCTCCCAGGACCAAGGAGGTGGTCATCAACGGCCAGACAGTCAAGCTGAAGTATTGCTTCACCTGCAAGATCTTCAGACCGCCACGTGCCTCCCACTGCAGCCTCTGTGACAACTGTGTGGGTGAGTGAAAATTATATTCTCTGACTGGAGTTTGTATGTTTGGCTGATCTTTTCTGTTGGCACTGTCATTTTTACCACATTCATTTTGAGAAATTAGTATTTTCAACATAAACAGTAAGACCATCACCAAACCATCCTTTTATACAATTTGTGAATTGTTTAACCGTAACCGCTTCACTCCATATCTGTGTACATGTATTTAAATAAAAGGTCAACATTAATCTGATAAACAGATTGCTGCCTCACTTAATTCAGGGATTTTATTCTGTTAAATCATGTTTTACCTGATTTTGCAAAAATGCATCACATGGTGAGAATACAAGCCAAGATAAATGTTTAGTTTATGATGCATATCTACAGGGAATATACAGTACATATGCTGAGAGGCATGCACATCCACACGGAGGAAAAGGAGGGAATAGTTACCATGAGAACAACAAAAAGGAAACAGCAGCATAATGGTTGAGTTTTACTGCTCTTCACGACTGCATTCTCCATCTCTGGAGACAAAGGGAAGAGCACAGCTAGACAATTACTAAAAGATGGAGACCGAGATACAGAGACCTATGTGTCTGTCTCTTTCTCATCAGGGTTTTCGTGATGCTCGCTCATCAGAGACCACTCCTCCTTTGAATGTCTATTTCCTTGTCAGAAGGGGTGCTGACTGACAACCTGGGAGACAAAGATGAGGAAGTAGTAAACACAATAAAAAAAAAAGATGAGGAGGTGGTTGTCAGATGTGGCAGATGCACATTGGCAGGAAGGAAGACAGACTGGCAGCTGAACAAAAAGATGGGAGGGTAGTCATTTTCACAAACCGGCTATGTTCACATTTTAAGTGAATTATTAAATTCCCATTTGAATCGGGTGATGCTCACTTTTTGTTTGAAATATCATTTAAATAAATATCCTTCCTTGAAGAAAAAAAAAACACGATAAAGTAAATGATTGGCCGACCGATTTTAAACCAGTACAATCACAGGAGATGCTTTTGATTTGTTTCAGAAACAAACACAGACAAACATAGACACAGCATTGTGTGATCTTCTTAATCCAAACCATTGGGGATGAGTTTGAAAGGTATGTTTAGATCAGAGTTGTTGTGAGCCACAGATGGGAGGGAAATGAACAATGGGAAATAGACACATAATTGGTCTATCCATGTGGTGAGAGTGATAAACTCCAGTAATGAATGTCAGTTATAACTGGCGTCTCTCTTATAATAACTACTTTACCTTCTGCTCTCAAAGCTCCAGGTCTCCACACATCATGGCTCCACATCCCAAAGTGAAATCTGGAGTCAGTCAGTTCAGGGTTTATTATGAAGCTTCACAGATGAACTGTATGAATAATGGCACAGGGAATAAGATCATATGCAGGAGGACCAACATTCTCATATACTGTATGGTGAGTTTTCTCAAGGGAAATCTTACTAATGTTTGTTCAATAACCGTGACATGTTTTTTAAGTTAGTAATAATCCATATTAGTAACAAATTGGATTGACACTGGAAATGCAGATTGCATTGGCATTAAAAGAAAGTGGTACAAGTGCTTCTCCTGTCCCTCCGTGTCTACCTCTGGTGCTGTAAACGCCAAGGGGCTAACAAGCTCTTAAATAAGTTAGCAGCCAGAATGGATAGGGCCTCTCTTGTGGAAGGACAGGATAGGAATATAGTAGAGTCACTTCCTTTTTAAGAGGGTTATCCCCGTGGGAGTGATAGACGAAGCTTATAAGAGTGCAGAATTATGACCCACACAGATCGCTTTGTTTCCCCCCCCTTTTTTCACTATATATGCATATGCTTTTTTTATGTAATAAGTTTGCCAATAAAAGGTAAGATTTTAAAACTTCCCCTTGGAAATTTTGTGACATTTGTAATCCTAAATGTTCCTAAATATTGGTGCTTGTTCATCTGTGGGAAGAGGGTTGGGATTTTGTGAGTCATTTTAAAGCGTGATTTTAAGTCTGTCTTCTGCTGCTTTCCATCCTCTGATTTGCTTAATTACACCACATTAGATTGAGATTTAATGACACTCTTGGGGAAGTAACGTTGCTTTGTAAGCAAACAAAAAATACATCAAAGAATATTGGCACATAAATGAGAATATATTGGATCATCCTGAAGCATCAGAGTTGTTGTTGCAAGCTCTTGGTTTTACTTTAAAGCCACCATCGCCACGCCTGATCTCTACTAGCAGCTGTTTCTAATACCGCTACCTCATTTAATCTTTAGGTCTAAAGTTAATCTAAGACTTTGTAACAGAAATCTGTTTCTGTCACAGTGGTTTCATACCAGTGGAACCTCATTCTTCACACATCCTGACATTGATACATGGAGAATAGGAGTGTATAAACAAATACAGAAGACCATAAAAGTCTCACTTATCTTCTCCTGGCATTGTTGGTCAGTTAATATTAATGACCATTGTGGAAAGGTTGTGCTAATCAGATTTGACTAGTGGTGCAACGGATCATAAAACTCACGGATCGGATCGTAACACAGATCAGAGTCACAGATCGGATAAGCACAAAAGAAAAAAGGATAGATTCTTGATCACATCTCTTTTCGCCCCGGTTATTGATGATCCATATTGGCAGATACAGATTATTTTGATGTTTGATTATAGCAGCTGATCTACAAGTCTTCAGGCTATTTATTTTTTGCAACCGTCCTAAAAATATTTTCAACCGCTCTGAAGTCAGTGTAAACATCAACAATTCTAAATGTTATCCTTTTACTTTGTTATATTAATTTATAGTGGGGTTTTTCTTCATAGAAATGCACAATTCAAATGTTAAGGAAGTAAAATGTTTTTTATTGATTAAAACAAATCTTGTCATTGTAGTTTTAATGATGTACAGTATTATACGCTGCTTAGAGCTTATGTACACCGCTCATAATTCATCTCTAATATCTATTTATCTTTTTGTGAAAACATCTTCAAACTGGATTTATTCAAGTTTTTCACCAACACTACGTTTTATGAGATTACATGTGAACACATCATGATAACGTTATAATTTACCTTTGCCCATTACTCAAAACTTTTCACTGAACAGAGCCTGAAGGCATCATAACCTTTGTTCGTTGGCCTTTAGTGATGCTGCCATCATGACTATATCTGTCAATTTAAACACGGATTGGTTGTTTACTTTGTAACATTATCAGAGATCGGCGACTAGAAAAGCATACATGCTGATGTCCTGCTCGCATATTTTACTGAATATTGGCGGATAACGATCGTCAGTTAAAACACTTTTTTACACCGTGATGGTTAACGTTAAACTGCGTGAGGGGGGGGATCCATCCGGATCAACAATGGTCCGTTACACCACTAGATTTGACTAGTAGTGCTTGTCCCCTTTCATCTTCACTGACTAGAGGCTGAGCTGAATTTCCCAGACACACTTTAACTGGGCATTGATTAGTGAAGACAAAAGCAGGTCATCTCACTTCACTAAACAAATAATGGCTCTGATTTAATAAGTTAAGTAACTACCACCACGCATAGCTCGCAGTCCACCCTCAGAGATAGGATTGTGGAGTTCGGACTGATTGAATAACCACGCTAACAATAAGCCCTCTGCTCTCGCAATCAGTGAAAGGAGAAGTATGCTGGAGTACAGTTTCTTTAATTAAAATACCACTGACTAATTTTCATCTGAAAGCATTTCACATTCAATATATGAAGTAATTGAACTTATCAGACTGCATTCAGATGCATATTTTGTCTTTCGGGTGCATTACATGAAGTATTTCTGAATTCCAGACATTTTATTCACTTAAACAACACAGATATTCAGATGAAAGAGGCTCCGCTGTGCAGCACAATACCACTTTGTTCAGATGCATACTCTGTACCAAGGTGGCTGACAGGCTTGCGTCAGTGTTAACATATTCGTTACTATCTGCATGATCTTTATGGAAGGAACTCGGCAGTCTGGACAACACTTTCCTCAAACGTCTTGAAATATTCCTAAATTGAGGTCTCACTGGAGGTATGTTATATCCAGCCAAGTGCTTCTTTCAGCATCTCAACTTCGCACAGACCCACAGTGTCAGGGGAACTGTTTCAGCCATACACAGTCATGTTGAGCCTTTTATTTGCTGTTTTTTTTAAAAATAGCCAGCTTGCGCTATGTGAAAAATTTGTATATTGTTGTGCCGAGACCCAGAGGAATACTTCCCCTTTCCCCTAATTTCCTAGGGCTCCGAACTCCTAGTTTATGTTGGCATGCACTAAAGTAACTGGGTTTTTTTTATGATTCTTTTTTTTTTTTATGTCTTGTAAATAAAAAAAACCTGGTGTCACTAATTGAGCGTTAACAAATCCCAGAAGTCTTCTGGAGAAACCAGATTTCTAAGCCATGTGTGCATAACCCAGTTTCTGTCCGGGTTTCTACAAGAGCAAAGGAACCTGACGAAGACTTCAGACAGGAGGAATATCACTGTGGCAGCAGCGTGGTGGGATAAAAGGATAGACTTGTGTGAGTTCTTGTATCCAAAATACTTTCCCTCCATCTGTCTCTCTCTCTGTCCATGCAGAGCGTTTTGACCACCACTGTCCCTGGGTGGGGAACTGCGTGGGAAGGAGGAACTACCGTTTCTTCTACATGTTTATCCTCTCGCTCTCCTTCCTCACCATCTTCATCTTCTCCTTCGTCATCACACACATCATTTTACGTAAGTAGCTGAAGGAGGGTGAAAAGGACATGGGCTCGGGCAGGGTACACGCACGCACGCACGCACGCTCGCACACTCGCACACTCGCACTCCTCCTGGCTGTGCTCTTGGTGTGTTTCGAGCCAGCAGGTTGTAAGTGGGCGTTGTGAAAAGCTGCAGCATTCTGGCTTGTTACCATCTTCCCAGTTGGGAGCAGGCGGTGCACTGTTGGGCTCCCCATCAGTGTGTGTGTGTGTGTGTGTGTGTGTGTGTGTGTGTGCTTATGTATGCATAAATGATCAATGTTGCTCTGGGAAAGAAATAATGGGCAACGGTTATTTGGTGGAAAATTGTATTGCCGATTAATACTCTTGTTCTCTCTTCTTAGATTGTAACACTACTGTGTTCAGTCAAAGTGCTGTCAGATTTGGAACATTAATGTGACGTAATACTCGGTTCATGTTGTAAGCGTACAGAAGATATGCAGTATAATTGTGCTCAAAGGTATTTGCAGTCCTCCAATGCCAACTTATCAGCTGATCGGCCATGACCAGCGAACGGCTGATCTAATAGTTCATGATGCATGACGATTTTGCTGTCGCGCACACAGCGGCCTTGAGAGAGACACACACACACACACACACACACACACACACAGCGGCCTTGACACACACACACACACACACACACACACACAGCGGCTTTGACGCACACACGCTGTCGGTGTGGAAGTTCTTCAGTGAAGAGGACATAAAGCTTACAGTTTGTATCACCTGGAAGTCCAAAATAAGCCTTGACAGAACAACCTTAAAAACATTTGGAACAACTAACCTAATCAGACACTTGATCTATTATAATGTAATTCACTTCCATGCATGCTGCTCAGACTAATTGGCTCTTCTGCCAACAACAGCACTGGGTCTCCCTCTCCTCCTGCACCGTGTGCAGTCAGTAGGTCGGTGTGGGGCAGGCAGGACAACGCCGCTCGTCGCAGCAGAGTGGGAGATAATATAATATAATAAGCACACTTTACATTCTTGTAAATAGATACTAATTTCTAAATATTTTTCTATAAATAAATTGTTAAATTAATTGTTTATGATAGTTGACTCTCTATATTCAGCATTACACAGTATAGAATAATACATTCTGATTGTTCTCTGATTATGTATGAACATTAGTTACATTACTACACTTAACTACATGTTAAGCCAAAAGAATTCACGATAATGATATTACCGTAATATTTATAGAAAATTAATCAAATAAATTTCTAACTTTGTTGTTTTGTCTCTTTTTGGCACATTATTTACACTCAAAATACAAGTGTAGGGAGGTGAAGATAGTCTGTAACCATAACTCTATAAAAAGCAAGAATGTAAAGCCACAGAAATTATTTAAGAGTTAAGATTATTTACAAGATATCATATGTGTATTAGTAACATTATATAAATATTACATTTTATTTATCACAATTAGCGTCAACAATGGTATATTGCGACACCACTAGTGAACATGAAATAAAATGTTCCATTCCAGAAAGGTTTCACTAATGTTTGTGTATGTTCATAGTTCTAAATAAGAAAATTGGAAATTGGCAAGAAGACTACAGTTGGTGCATCTCTAACAGCCGCACATAACAGGCTTTAGCACAATGTTTGCTATTTCTTCTGACTCTGTCCTCCTTATACATCGAACTTAAGTTGTAAATAATTTAAGTGGTCTCACGCTGCCCAGCTCAGTTAATCTCGACACTTAAACTTTAACCAAGAAAGGGACTTCAGCAAGTTAATGGCTCCAGAGGGTGTAGTAGTACCCCATATCTGATACAAGTTCCCACATTTAATGGGTGTTGTGTTTTTTGTGTGTGTGTGTGTGTGTGTGTGTGTGTGTGTGTGTGTGTGCGTGTGCGTGCGAGAAAACGTGTAAGTAATGGCGAACGTAATTGTATAATGTTCTAATGGAAACTCGTCTTTCTTTGTTCACAGGCTCCCACCGAAGCGGGTTCCTCAACGCACTTAAAGATAGTCCTGCCAGATATCCTTTCACTGAAATTGACCTTTTTGGCATTTACTGTGCAATATGTGCCCATTAAGTGTTTGTTTTTTTTGTTTGTTTTTTTTGCTGCGGTCTGTCTTTCCTGATATACTTCTCTGTCCATAGCGGCAAGACTAACTAGCCCAGCTAGGGCCCATACAGGTCACTCTGTAGTTCATAACATGTTAATAACATGCCTTTTCAACGCATTCACATCAATCACTCCTGCCATTTTCTGCAGAGTTGTCGTACTTGAATAACTGTAGTGCGTCCGATTAGCGTTGTTCCATCAGAGTAACGCATCACACAAGGCAGCTCCTCACTCTGTCTCTGTCGATTGATTCAGTCAGTCTTTACTCTACAGAGATGTCGTGTGAGTGGGATTTGATACGAGCACTGCCATGTCGGTCTGTGTGCGAGATGCCAAGTGTGTGAGAGACGTCTTAAGCTGCAGCTGTTACAAATACCCTGAAAGTCAGCTTATTGTCTCGGCACAACATCAGTGATAATCATGTGGACTGTGGTAAACTCCAGTAAGACAAACGTTTTATTTTGACATTGCTGTAAAGTTAAGTTTTCACTTAGTTTTTAACTGTAAATCCAGGCAGTAAAGGTTGGAAGCAGTCACCTAATGTCAGACTTAAAATGTATTGTCACCTCCCCAACACAATATCTCTGAGTAGAGCGGGACAGTTACTTCAGCCTGAATCTATTGAAGATGAAGGTGTTTTTTTTTTGCTTTCAATATATCAATTCAATACAATAATCTGAACAAAGATCCTCTAATAACCCAAATCAATAGGCATGTTTGGAGAATCTGAATTGATCTAATCTAAATAATATCCAATGCTATTTCTAAGCCACAAATCAAGTTGAGAGCACAGGGCTATGACTCTTTCTCTCGCTCTCTCGCTCTCTCGCTCTCTCGCCCTCTCGCCCTCTCTCTCTCTCTCTCTCTCTCTCTCTGCCCTTTTCTTTATGGCTGAGTGAGATAACTGTTTCTTTGGCAGAGAAATGTGTGCCAAGCCAAGCTGATAATGGTCTGTGTCCTACAGGACTTAAATAAAGGGGAATTGCACTCGATAGTATCGTAGCAGTCCTTTGTACTTGGTGAATGATGACATGTTTTGTCCTTGCTAAGGAGAAAGAGAAAAAAAAGAGGGGGATTAAGAAAGCGAAAAGGGTAGATTGTGGGTATTTAGTTGATTTTTACAGTACAGTTTCACAGACAGACTCATGGTCTTTTGAGGAGGTAATGTTGTACTGACCGAGCAATATGCCCACAGGGACTTAGTGTCTGGGTATTTGTAGGTCTTATTTCATGAATAAGATGTTCTTTTAGAGGCTGTATCCTAAAATGTAGTTAAGGGCCACTGTGTTTTTCCTTTTTTCGTAAAGGCAGGATTAATCAGTGTCTGAGTTTTATGTGGAGCACAGAAAATTAGCAGTGTCCTGCAGTCCCCGCCAGATGAACTGGTAACTATGAACTTTTGGCAAGAGGAGGACAGCCCTGAGGCTGTAGGTCAATAGGCTGGCTGTTAGAACTCGTGGATATTTTGTACATGCTGGCTCCGTATGGGTCTATCATATCTGTCTTTGTGTGTCTGGGCTTTCACATTAATGTCTTTCTGCCACAATTTTTATTTAACCCATGCTTACATTTAGTGAAACAAGTATTCCTTGACATACTTGTGTCACTGTGCTGGAGGTGGTGGTGTGTTTCTTTTCGGTCTGGTCCATAGTGGGCCTCTCAGGCTTCCATACCTACCTGATCAGCTCCAACCAGACCACCAATGAAGATGTGAGTATGAAATGGACATCAGACATCGTGACACATGTACTGAAAAGAAACCGAACTAAAGGTTTTAATTGCAATCCAGGACAAATAGCTTACTATTAGATTTTCTTTTCCTCCATATTAACGGAAAGATTTATTGGTTATTATTTTTTGCGGTTTTACAAGTAGTCACAAGGCTTTTAATTCAAACATTTCTTCTTTTTTTTAAATAATTTTTTGTCCTTATATTGTTTTTTACTTTACAACTTTGGCATTAAGAACCTTGGTGGACAGATGCATAAGGCAAAAAAAGTCGTGTGTCGGTGTGGACGGTTAGAACGCGGTCCTAATGGCGCCAGTGTCAAGAGTTTGATCCCCGTTCATGCCATAAACATATTTGGCCCTCGGGAAGACACAACACTCAAACGTTATCTCTTTGTTGCACAGAGTTGGGACACTTGAGATAATTATCTGTTGCATGGTCTCTTCCAGATAAAAGGTTCATGGTCTTCTAAAAGAGGGAAGGACAACTATAACCCCTACAGCCATGGCAATATATTCACCAACTGCTGTGCAGCACTGTGTGGACCCCTGCCACCAAGGTATGACGTGTGTGTATTTTTACGTGATTTATTAATTCTTAGATAACCACATGATGACATATAAGCCCGGTCATTCACTGCTCTAAGAGAACCCATTCAGTCATTTTTCACCTTGACTGTAATATGTCACAGCACCTGTTATTTCTCCCCCCTCATTGTAATTTTGAGTTTTGTCCAAAGGCTAAAATTGAACTGTTAGTCAAGACTCCTTTTGATGTGAAGAGCTGCTTTGAAACCAGTCTGCCTGCAGCCTTTTCTCTATACATAGCTACTAAGATACAGCAATAGTGGAAAGGCTTTCAAGCCCATTTTAACCAACTCCAAGATCAAAGTTGGCTTGATATATTAGATTTCACACTTTTGCTGTTCATGTGATTTTATAAAAGTACAGGCCAACTGTCACAACTACATTCTCATGTCCATGTGACTGTAAATGTCAGTACACATTGCACATTCCCTCCCAGCTTGTTTCACAGCAGCATTTTGCCCAACAATTCTCATTACTCATCCGTGAAACTGTAGTTCTCGATTCCTGCGACTGAAACTGCTCTTTCTTTTCTGTCATCACGGTTTGAAATGTGTTCGTGCTTACCCACTCGACAGAGATACATTCTATCTGCTCTAACTTTTACTGGCCACCGTACCAACTATGTAGATAGAACACTTAAAATGACGCTGTCAAGACGTCACAAACATCTCTTAGCCTTTGGAACCTGGCAGCCTTTACTACATTTGTACTCATTTAAGAGCACACAGTCACTAGTTCAGCACATGTATGAAGCACCATCTCAACGTACTAAATACATAGAGGCAGATACACTCACACAAAATATAAGAAGAGCAGTAATGGAGGCTTTTGGCATCTTTCTCTGTGTATCTGGCTGTGCTGTGCTCTGGCCATCACAAGTCGTAAGTCACCAATAATGATTCCAGTGGGCGGTAAAGGAGAGTCGTGTGTGTGTGTGTGTGTGTGTGTGTGTGTGTGTGTGTGTGTGTGTGTGTGTGTGTGTGTGTGTGTGTGTGTGTGTGTGTGTGTGTGTGTGTGTGTGTGTGGAAAGCCACAGGCACTGCACAGCTGGGTCCACCGGTAAGAAAGGAATGTTTCACCTCAGCCTCGGATTGTGCAAGCAACGCTGCTTCTCTCTCACTCACACAGACAAAAGCTTCCTGCATTACATGCTGAGACCTTGACTCACACTTTTATATGCATCAGCCTCCACGTTTTTATGCTCATTTCCTCCTAACCACATTTGGAGACGTTCCGGTATTCATTACCAGCAACACAAGCTGCCTGCTGTAGGTTCCCGGGGGCTGTCTCTGTGATGCTAGAGAACCATTGCCACCTGAATCCAGCTCAGTCCCACTGGAACACACTGTCAAAACACTTTCTGTTAAATGATTACCCAGCTCGCACTGTTAACACCTCAACTGGCTCTGTGTGTGTGGGTGTGTGCTCTGTGTCAGATCAACCTGTATCCGGCTGATAAATAGCCCTTATCACATACATCTGGCCCATGACCACACACAAACGTGCATATACGCATATTAAAGGTTCAGCAGGTCTTGGTCTAACCAGCTGTGTCAGAGATCTGCAGCATTAACGATGGGACAGAGACTATGATTCACTCCCTGCAGGGCCTCTGTGATTTATTACCAAGTTGTGATTGTATACGTTTATGTGAATGTGTGTGAGTAGAAGATTAGCGTTTTCAGACTCAAATGTCGAGGCTTGTATAAAATAATACAGCAGGCATCCACTGACACGCTGTTGTCTCTCCTAACAGTGTAGTACCGCTGACACACAAGGTCATTTGCACTCATTTTGCAACCCTTCCCACCTTACATTGAGTCAACCTGGCTGTAGATGCAGTATTAGCCTGCTCTTGCAGTCAGTCAACGTGTCAGACCATTTCATTTGTACATCTGTGCTTTAAGGCCTTCGGTGCTCCAAAGAATCTAATGGTTACACTGTTCTACTGTGTGAAATCTGTGACTGGGTAATGCCCTTCGGTTTGTTAATATTTGTGAATGAATGCTCAAAACCATTGCTTTTCTACCCTCTTTGTTTCTCTCTGACTAGTCTCATTGACAGACGGGGCTTTATCCAGTCGGACACGCCGCAGCTGGCACCACCAACCAATGGCATCACTATGTACGGGGCCACCCAGTCTCAGCAGAGCCACATGGTAAGACGCTGACCTGACGCTCATTTCTCCACATTATGATCCGTCTCTCCTCCGCTGTTCTCAAAAGCTTAGTTTAGTTATAGTCCTGAAGATTTGACCTGTGGTTCCTGGCGGTTACAGCAAGTGTGGGTTAATACTGGAGGAAACACTCCGTGAGCAGCTACTCTGTCAGATACAACAGAAGAGCAACAGAAGTATCTGTTTACAAGTGCAGCCAAACTCATGTTGTCGTAAAGAGGTCAGCCGGTAACTGGAATCTTGCATGGTAATGGAGGATTAACAACACTAACAATAAAAACTACTAAATAGAGAAATAATTACAGAAAGTAGGTATTTTTTAGCTCACCTTATTCTCTCTCTCTATCCAGACCTGGGAAAGCAAGTCTTTCTCATCCCACCAGATTGAAACGGACGAAATTGCTCTGAATTGCAGCGAGCGAGTCAGTGATGTTTTCAATTTTGCATGTGTCGCTCCATGTCGTGTGTAAATTAGGTCAGCATTATCAAGGAGGGGTTCTCTGTGTGTGGCTGTCTGTGCTGAAGTGGCATCGCACTGTATAATTTAACTTTCCCTGATTTCAACGGGTCTGCTGTCTCACAGTTTATCAGTCAGAATACTGCATGTAAGATTTAGGGCTTCCTCATCATGCTGATAATCCAAGTCTTGTAGTTGGCCCCTGAGAAAAACAATGAGCAGGAATCCGAGAGAGATAATATCTAATGAAGTGAAAGTACACCGCAGTCAGTAAACGGAGATCTCTCGTAATGTTGAAATGTGTCTTAAAGAGTTGGAGAGAATAGCTGGTGTGGTGAAGAGGACATTGTTCTGACCTCACTGACCGCCGTGCCTCTGGTGCCTGAACAGAAGCAACAAGTCCACTGTTGTTCAGTTAAGCCGTGAACCTCACACATTACATGCTAGATTTAAGGCCTATTCACACACAGCTACCAAACGTCTCTCACTGGTGCCCTCCCTCTACGCCACAGTCCTCTCGTTGTTCTCATCCATACTCGACCTCATCCTGTCAGTTCTCATTGTGGCGTCGAACATGAATGTCGTCTGTCTCCAGGTCCTAAATGTGTGGACTACTTGTCCGAGAGCCATAAGAGCATTGCCTTACGTTAGCACATTTAGAAATGACTGCCATCTGTTTTCTGTAGCGGCCCTGATTAGCAGCCAGAGTTGTCCTATTGTGCCGGCTGCTGGCCATTTCTGTGCACACTGAAACAGAGTTAGCTGTTTGCTTAATGTCCATTTGTTAGACTCGGTAACGTGTCACACCATAAATCCAGTGCGGCCCGGACCACATTGTCCACATTGTATTGTGACATCAAGTAGGTTTGAGAGAGGCTGCTGCCTTAATTTAGTTCGATCGTTCGATGATTAGAAGTCTTCCATCGCTTTGATTTGATAACTACAGATGTGTGTGTGTGTGTGTGTGTGTGTGTGTGTGTGTGTGTGTGTGTGTGTGTGTGTGTGTGTGTGTGTGTGTGTGTGTGTGTGTGTGTGTGTGTGTGTTATAAAATGGAAATGTATTGTATTTGATTCATATTTTGTAATGTAACTTTTAATTTTAGGGGATACTCACTGTGTCAAGCACAGTAGGTCGGCCACGCGACATCTTGGAATCTCTTGACGTTGTAAAACAAGTTGAGCATGGATAAACATTTCTATGCTTAAAGATGACGGAGAAGAAATACAGCAGATTATTTTGACAGTGGTCCTTCTCTTTTTTTAATATAGTAATTAATCAGCACTCACTTAACACACGCTCACCTGGCTGCAGTGATGTACGGGTGTACTCCAGGCCCCAGCCTCACCACTGTTGGCTGGTCAACGCTGTTGATTTAGCTGAGCGCTTAAAAGAATGGATTCTGTATATTTGGAGACACGTGTCTGTATCTCCACTTGTATTGTTGACTTGTGCCTGTCACACATTAAGATTCTGTTTCTATAGTATTGTGCTGGTTAATGCATTGGGAATTGAAAGCCTGTTTCTTTGTGAGGTACTGTTGTCTGTGATGCAGCTGAAACCGGCAGCCGAGTATGAAGAAGCCTTGCAAGCGGTTGTCATGGTAACAGTGTAACCTCGATAACATAAAACCTCCATCTGGGACTGGCGGTGGGGGGCAACTTGATTGACAGCAGTCATCTTAGCCTCCAGTTAAAGGGTCAGTTCACCCAAATTACAAAAATAGCAGATATTTTCTAGTTTCAGCTTCTCAAAAGTGAGAATTTGTAGCTTTTCTCTGTTTTATATAATTGTGAATTTAATATTTTGGTTCTAAAGAAACAATTTGATGACATCCTTGGGCTCTGGGAATATTACACTTTTCAAAATTTTTGATATTTTCTGGACAAAACAACCAAAAAAACTAAGAATTGACAGATTAATAAGAAATAATGATTATTAGTTGCAGACTTATTTACAAATATGAGATTTTTGTCTCCAACCCAAGGCAATGAAGGTGAAAGGAGTTAGGAGTCACTCAGACATTGTTTTTGGAAAGAGCTATCTATTCATGCTATTTCAATGCTGTGAGCATTTGTTTTATTTGTAAATAAAAACCAGCAATATCTGCATGGGTAAGTGATAAATTATGTTTTGTTATAAAAAGTCTTTTATTTTCATGGTACACTATTTGCTTTGGCTCTCTAATTATGACCACCTCCTTTCCTTCTTCCTCTGTCCTTTTCCTTGGTGAGCTGTGAGCTATTTTAATATAATCCACACACACAGAGTGTAACTTGATCAACCACCATCTCACATTGAGTGATGAGTGACTAACAACCCACAGCCTCGCATACAGTTTTACCACAGTTGGGTCAGTTTATTAGAGATGCATGATGAACAGAAAGGTGGTCGTTTCCTGTTTTTCTTAATCAGGCCAGTTCACCCAAATGTACCACCCTGAGTGGAAGACAAACAGACGACTTATTATCAGTCGAAGCAGACAGTGGTGGGGTTTGTTCGGCCGGAATCTGCCAACTTGTTGCTGGGTTCGACCGTCTCATCTCAAAACATGTTTTAAGATGGGACATAAATGTGGCCAGCTTTGGGGCATTTTTTTCATTTTATTTGAAAAAGGTCGTGTTCATCCTCCTCAAGACCTTACAAATATTGAAATAAACTCTGACTGGCTGGAAAATTGAAGGATCCCCTCACCAGTATGAAATCTCAGAAAATCTAAATGAAATGGATAATCTTGCACAAACTGGAAAGTAGGACTGCAACTAATCATTATGTTGACTGTCAATTAATGATGTGGCCTGTAACATGTGAGAAATGGGAGTGAATAATTTCTATAGCAATTTCCCAGAGCCGAATATGATGTCTTCACATTTATTGTCCCGCTGACCCTCCCAGATATTTACATATTACGATGAACATCAAACCTGAGTAGCTGGAAGAAATACATGCTGTGGCAATGTAATGGCATTTTTGCCTTGGAAATGACTTGCATGATCAATTATCAAAATAGTTGTTTTTCTATGGATCGAATAAATTAATCAAGCAATTAGTTTCCCCTCTGAAGGAAAATATTGTATTTCTGTCTCAACAAATGTCTTTGTAGACCCATTGACATTTTGTATATTATGTTTTTCTTTACAAAATGACTCTCCACCACTAGAGTGATATAATCCTGCTGTGGCATGTGACATTTGACTACTGTACACAGTTCCATCATGAGATCGAGGTATAAAATGCAAATATAGGATACAAAAATAAGCTCTCTTATCCTTGTTGTGTCATCACTGCTATGTGTGAAAGCCAACCAAAACATGGCCTGTGCTGCTTCACTCGCTGTCTGCTATCCAAGGTTAGTCCATCAGCAGTCTACGTACATATTGTTCCTTGTAGTGCTGCGTGTGTCTGTCTGCCGTGGGGGATGGACAGTGCTGACTCAGACTAGCGATGACTGTTTATAAAACACGAGTGGGCCCTGAAAGTAGAAAGAAAAAGGACAAAGCGCTGTATCCCTTTTTACCCCCCTCTCAATTTTATTTTCTGTCCAACACACCGCTGATGATGTAGCTCTGCGCGAGGTTGCTGTGTGATTTCAGTCCAGTAACCCTTGCGCTAATTAGTCTTCTCAACCAGCTGGAGCGAGGCCAAGCTCATAAAGGTGATAAGTCAAGAGCAGCTGATACGTGCAGCTGATGAGAAGATTAATAATTCTTGGAGTCATCTCTGCTACTGTAGCTCAACTTCTTAAACCACATCTGTAATCTGCTCTTTTTAGGTCAGTGAGATAGAGACAGAAAGGTGAGAAGTTCGGGACGTTCTTTTTATTCTTTTTTTTTTAATTCTTATTTCTTTGGGAGTGGTGTGTGTGTGCAGTGGAAGGAGGCATCAGAGTACTTATTTGTTTGTATAGCTTTCCTCTATAGCGGGTCTCTATGATTCATAACTGCTCTGTGGTGATAAGGGGCGAATAGGGTTAAAGCTAATCTCCCTGTAGCTAATGTGTGGTATTGATGACTTGCTGTGTCCTGACCCAGTTACTCTGCTCCAGTTTTAGATGTGTGGTTTCCACTCTAATGCAAGACCATAGAGATCAATAGGTCATGAGGCTGTGACTTAATAGTCCGGCGTTTTCAACTCTTGTCTCCTGACTTCAGCTCTGTTTTTTCATTGGTGCACGAACTGGTGCAGGTTGTGCATTCTGACAAGGGTACTAACATCTTTTTTTTTCTTTCTCTTTCTCTCCCTTATCCAATCACCAACCCCCTCCTCTGTTGTCTTTCCACATACTCTGTTCTTTGATCCCATGTGTCGTGTCTTCTCTCATCCATCTAATTTTTAACACTGCCTCGCTGTTATTTGTTTTCTATTTCCGTCCTTCACCTCCGGCATCTTATCTCTCTCCCTGACTTTCACATCCCCGTCCTATGTTCTTCTTTCTCCTGCTTTCTGCTGCATTCTCTCAGTGTGACCAAGACCAGTGCATTCAGAGCACCAAATTCGTTTTGCAGGCCGCCGCCACTCCTCTCCTCCAGCAGCAGAGCAGCGAGCCAGTCATCCTGACGGCCTCCCCTGAAAACGGAGGCGCTTTCCTCGGCCGCACCTCCCTCACCCTGGGCGGCCCATGCACCTCACTCCCCCTCGGCCAGCCCACACCTCCAACGTCCACCCCCAGCCTTAGCTGCCACGAGGCCACAGACATGCTGCCAATCCACGGACATGGCCACGGCCACACACACAACCACAGCCACGCCCTCCAAGAGTCAGTGGCCCACCACCACTTTCTCACCCCAGAGGAAGTGCCCTCGCCACCGGGTATGCTTCCCTGCGGCAGCCCCCTGGGTCACAGCCACACTATGCAGGCAGGCTTCTACAACCCAGCCAGCCAGGACTCACTACACGAGGACTCTGTCAGAGGATTGGTGAAGCTCAGCTCTGTCTGACAATGGGACATAAGCCCCCTCCTCCCACCGCCTCCCTCTTGAAACATGTGTCCAACCCATGAAACACGTTTGGACCAGCTCACTTTCACCCTGAATCGGCTTTCCCTTCTCTCCTCAGCAAGACTTGAGAACTGAAAAGGGCTGTGGTTTAAATTCAGCTGCTAGAAAACTGAATGGAATTTAACTGAACCGAAGTGAAACCAGTTCGCTCAGCCAATGTCTTGCCAGACCTCTCTGTTGGAACGGAGAAATGTTTTCTAGTGTGGTGACCTGTACGACAACTCCGACACATGCTTCTCTTTTTTTACTTCAAGGGAAGCATATTCCATTATCTCCTGGAAACTGGACAGGGGGGTTTCTTTTTCAGAGTGGCATATGTCTGTGAGCCATGTCAGGCAAAAAAAGATGTTTTGACAGTACATGACATTTTTGGTCAAAATTATGAATTTCTGTCAAATGGATCACAGGTCTGACAGGTTTTTTTGTAAAACAAACTTTAGCCGTTTTGCCTGTTGCTGATTGGACAGTGTCTTTTGCCTTTTTTCTTAGACATTCTCAGCAGTGCAATGGTTGATGTCATCATGTTGCATATCATTCTGCTTTTTCTATGTAAAAAAGAAAACCCAACAAAAACCAAGAGACTGTTGTACTGTACCATGATTATTACAAATCTTAAAAATTATTATATTTCTTGTGGATATTAATAAAACACCAACTTTTATCAGATAAGATTGCATTAATATTGAAGTTTAAAAGGCATAATGTGTGCTAATGTGCGCCATGTGGCGATACCATGTCCTTTAAAGTTCATCCTGTGACTAATGCCTGTGGTCATTAGGCGTAAATGAGACGGAATTAAAAAAAAACAAGCATGTCCAATGAATGTTGCTAAACATTTATGGCTGTTCAAACAAAGTTGAGACTTTTCTGTCTCCCATTCATCCAGACAAAGTCCTGGTAAGAGAGATGTGCAGACTAAAACAATTCTCAGTTCACAGAAATATTTATTATGGGTGCCTCAAAGAAAAAAGATTAAGAGCTAGTAAAGGGCAATAAATCAACATTTAATTATATTCTACCACCTTGTGGTTGTATATGAGTACTGCAGGTGAAAGTGTAGTTTTCATTAAACTACATTTTACCTAACATTAAATTATCAGACATTAGTCATCAAGTGCAGACACCTACACCGACTGACTTATGTAACATTAAGCTGCAGTAACCAATATTCCAATATTAAACATAGATCAAATGACTACATGTAATGTGAATGGGTTTCTATAGTGAGGAACTTGCTGAGATTGTTCCCCTTAGCTCTACACAGCATTGTTTTAGCTCTTCCCAGCTTGTAACTTGACTGTTTTTGGTTAGTCCTGTCTGCTCCTATCAACGTTGTTTCCAGATGTAGTGGGCAGCTGTTTTCAGTAAAAGAACTGGTAAACAAAAACATGGTTTGCCACTCAGCACCAGATGGTTAGCTGGAGCATAAAGTGAAGCATTTAGCTAAATGCCCAAAAGGGCGAGAAAGAGAGTGAATATTAGGCTTGCCTTCATCTGGTTGACAATGACTTGACTCCAGGTTCACTCCATCAAGGTCAATGTGAAAATATCTGTTTACGGCGTGTTTTGCTGCCCCCTGGTGGTCAATAATATAAATTAATACAGGTTTAACCAACCATCTACACATGTGAAACAGTGGAACGATAACACATTTATTTGTTATTAAATAATTTATGATACATAGGCAAGTTTTTTTTCATACATATTTTACAACAATTACAATAGACAATGCAAAAAAAGACATTGGAAAAGAAATATCCCAGATTTTCTTTTCCTTGAGACAAGATATGGTCACAGATGCAGGATTTTACTATATTCTACAGATTGCAACATGTCATTCACTAGGTTATTGAAATATTTTAAACTGACCCTGTACTGCACTGTGCTTGAGTTCCTCTGCACCATTATATGTTAAATTGATTTAAACGTGAAGTGCATGGGACACTTTCGTATGTTAAAGAATCCTGAAGATTCTGACCTTTTATAGAAGATTGAATTGAAAAATAAAGTGACATGTGGGCATGTCCCATTAGATAAAAAGAAAAGCAATTTAGAAATATTTTAAATTATCTGTACAATAAATAAGTCTACATTGGGCCTTGCTCCAAAAGCATGGAGCCCTTCAATTGAGTTCATTGTTTGCATTTGCTGTCTGTCTTGACATTTAAACAAAGCCAAGTGCTTATTAACATTTGCAATATTTCCAATAGTTTTAATTATACAGTGCATTAAGGGCGTATCACCGCAGAGATTCACTAGAGACAGTATAAGAAATTCAACCAAGTCAAACTTGACTTGTAGCTGTAAACGATCGTGGTGCCTCACGGCCTGATGCTCCAGCACAGCTAACTTTCATGCATCAGTCGTCTAGCCATGGAAACATGGACCATAATACTCCATGGAAGGGCCTGTCCATGCTCCTTGGTCACCAAAATGCTAGACTAGCTTAAATCAGTGACCTGTGGTTGCTGCAAATCCTAACCTGACCTGAGGTCAGTACAGGATTTGCCGTTTTCAGCATCCATCTTCTGGGTCATTGTGGCTAAGCTAATTCAGCATCGATAACCAGAACACAACAGTATCTGTAACGCTGGCTTCCGTGGAAGTCTTGAGTCCCAAGTCACCACAGTTTCACATCATTGAGCTCCAGGTCGCCCATGATCTCCAGCTGGTCGATGCTGCTCAGGTCCTGCACCCGGTGTCTGAACTCAAACAAGTGTGAGCCATTCACTGCCAGCTTGAACTGATGAGGCTGACAGAGGATGAGAATCTGAGAAAACAAAACACTGCGGAATAGTCAATCATTACGGAGCTCACGGGCATGTGGAGAATGAGTGCGCGATCAACTCGTGATTGCAGTGGCAGCAGACGGCAGAGCAGGTTGCGGGCAGTTCATACCTCAAAGTACTCCCCCGACGAGAAGGGAAAGAAGGGCAGCTCCCGCTCCTCCTGTCCCCAGGATTCACTCAGGTACGAGTTCCTGACGAAGGCACCCGACTTCATGCGAGGGTTCAGCTGGAGAGCGATGTTCTCCGTCCTGCTGTTGCGGAGGTTCACTGTAAAACTGGAAGAAACGTGGATTAAAAAAAGGTAAATCTTTTTTTTCTTTTTCTTTTTCTTTTTTTCTTAAAGAAAAGTTGAGTTAACGGAGGGAAATTGTTATGTCGAGGTAAATTCAATGAGTTCTGACTTTACCTGTGAGGGTACATGCTGACCTGTCCTTTTATTGTGATGTGCTGTCCGGGGCTCAGTCCTTTGAGTACACTGCCTTTATAAGGGAGGCTCTGGAATGACAGTACAACGGTTGAACATTTTTATACGATTGGTTTTATTATCGATAAATCTGCAGATTATTTTCGCAGCATTTTTCATTCCAAAAATAGTGAGATATGCCAGATATGACTTCCCATAGTCCAAGGTAATGTTCAGAGGCCTTATTTGTCCAGGCAACAATCCAAAAGCCAACGACATTCAGTTGAGCATCATGCATCAGCAGTATAAAAAGTAGTAAATCACATTTGGAAAGCGTGAACCAGAAAATTGTTACTTTTCCTGAAGAATTACTTAAACGATTAATTGATTTGCAAAAGAGTTGCCAGTTGATTTTCTGCCGATCAATGAATCGAATAATCAACTAATCGTTGCCCCTCTGACTCTGAAACCTTTTAAAAATCTACATTTTAAATTGAAAAAAAGTCTCTTGATTTTGGCACCATTTTAAAATATTATTTTATTAAGTCGTTAGTTTATACAACAGGGGCAACACAGACGAACATCATTACACAGGGAGAAGCAATGCAAACGATTATGTATATAGGACATTAAGATCTGGGAATGTGGCATCATCGCTAAAAAGAACTATGAAACATGATTAGTCCGATTATTACCAACATTTTGGGTGCTTTCGCTTTGGGTTTTACCTCCAAATGAAGTGGTTGATATCATCCAACCTGTCTTGTTTACAGCATGTCTGACTGCCTGAGGGCCAACAGTTTTTGCCCAACAGGACTTTGTTGGTGTTTTCCCAGACCACAGAAATGACTTTAATAAACCCGAATTTCCTTTTAAGCGCTGCATGCTGAATTGATCATTCTCCAGTGCACAAACAAAGGAATCATTTAGGAAAAGTTTTCATGGCATCACAAGATACTGGGCACATTTAGGCTTTATCTGGATGAAAGGAAAAACTCACCAAATCACCTGATTCTGAATATATTGCCTGACAGAATGAAAAGAAATAAGAACACATTTAGAAATGATTAATCAGATATGTCTATGAAAGAAACATATTGAAGCAAACAATGATGACAATGTTCTTACTGAGTTTGGGATGTAGCCAATAGCGTGCACCCTGACTTTCCCAGAAATAGAAAATGTGTCCACCCTGTTAAGTGGGATTTTGTGCTTGTATTCCAGCAGGTGAGTACCATTTACTGCCACCTATGGGTGAAGACAAGCATTTTAGTATTCTATTTGTCTATGAATCCAATTCCTTTTTTTTTTTTTTTTTTTAAAAGGTACAACATAGTTTAATTGATGCCTTCATCCTAAACAGCATGCGCTCACTGACCTTGAAGACGTCTTCGTGCACCAGGATGATGGTCTCAAAGGGGGCTCCGCGCTTGTAGGGCAGCTGATGGAGCGTTTCCTCTTTGCCCCAGCTCTCCTGCAGCAGGGAGTTACACACCACACTGGGCGAGCCTTTGAAGCGAGGGCTGAAGTGGAGGGCGACGTCGGAGCGCGGCTTGGTGCTGCAGCCACTCGACAGGTCGACCTGAAACCTGCAGAGAGGGAGCACAAAGGGGCCCGATTATTAACGAGGCAAAGTGGACGCCTGCCCGGGAGCTTCAGAGTTCACTTCATGTCAAAGGGTTGGCGAGCTCGCACCTCTTAAAAGGAAAACTTGCTGATTTCCAACCATCTCTACCTATCGGAGCGAGGTGGATATAGTGGGTACATTTGACAGTGTTGTGGCTGACTCTGATATTCAGCTGTATTTGCCGCGGGGAGGATACAACGAGGGGCCCGCCGGAATCTGAGCTGCCGAGAGCAAATTCTGTCCCGTTTGAATGACGTGTGTTTTATGATGAGTTAAGTTAAGCCTGTCTTTTTTTCAGAGGGTGTGTGGTTGTATTTTTCGTTTTAGGTGTAAGAATATTTCCTTCATTGATGTCTGGTGAGTTTGTTTAACAGATGCCGTGAAATGAACCCTGGTACACGTGGGCACACTGAATCTCTTCAGTGGACTACATTTACCATCAGCACTGATTGGACATCGGCATTAAAAAAAAGTGGCGAATTTTCCCTTTAAGTGCCATATCAACAAAGGCAGGTCCTCGTAGAGAGGCCCTGTGTCTAAATCTTTTTGACCAAAACATTTATTTGACTTAAGTGGCTGAAAAGTTCCTCTAGATGGTAGTGTTAGCAAGGTGAAGAATTAACTTCTTAGCTCAAAGTCATTGCTTTGGTTTACGCTCTCATGGTGCAAATTCATTAGTGAGGTTGTGTTTAATCAATCTACCTTTAGTGACAACAGAGGCCCTCTAACCCGTTAATCCAGCCATGTTGTGAAGTGTGGTATTGGATGGTCTGAGGGTTCAAACCACCTTCAGCAAGAGTACACACGCATTTATAATGCTTAGGTTTCTATGTATCTTTGATATCTTCAGGAGCTAATGGTACTCCACTGTGTCCACACAACAAGACCAGTTGTTCCCGTAGGGGGAGGCTTCAGGGTGGGACATTTTTTTGTTACAATTTGTTATTGTGCATTTGTTTCACCGCCTGGCAAAAAAAAAAACAAGCCACCATTTACACAAATTAACTAAGTTGAAATATCTATCTGAAAACAATACAGAAATATAATGTGGTTCAGCTGACTTCTTTTTTTGTTGGCACGATTGAGAACAGACCTATACATTTGAGTTAATATTGATGCCACATTGGTTGTAATTCATGGATGTATTAATTTGCCAGTGTATGTGTGTTGTGGGGGTGGTGGGTTTGGAGGGTGCCTCAAAAATAAAATCACTCTGAGGGAGTGCAATGGTTTAAAAAAAATCCAGAGACCAATGAACTAGACACAACAGATTAAAGTATCACATGTTTTGTGTTTACCAAACAAATCTTTTGACATATCCGTAAAAGGTGTCTCTTCATCTGTACATTTCTCTTATTCGATCAGCATCTTACCTGTCAGCATCCGGGGGCACAGTGCCCTGGATGATGATGATCTCCCCAGGGTGCATACCTCCAGGTATGGGCCCTGTGTATGGGATCACCTGAGGTGGAGAGTTGACGTTAAAGCACTGGATACGTGTGCACCGACAGCAACTGAAGACATGCTACCTGAAGCAGGGGGCTCAATTAAAACGCCTCTGGCTGGAATACAGGCCTACTTCGGCCGTCAGACATATAGAGATGGATTAGTTAACGTCCGGTGTGCAGGCCGTTGATAGACACATGACCTAATGTTTAGCTGTATTGTAAGCTACATGAGGGTCTATTGATCATTCCATGATGGCATCACAGGGCTGATGTGGATGATAATAATAATAATAAGCCTCTTACCGGATTCAGGACGGTGTGTTTCGCATTTGCCACAGACATCGGGCTTCAGGTGTCGGACTACAACATGCAGCTCTGCTGAAAGACAACAGTGTCTGCGGTGAACACGAGCGGGTTGTAGCTCTCTTGCACTACACGGGGATGATGGCAGTGTGCATCTTCACTCCATCAGCCCTAGACCCCGCGCGCATGCGCTAACCCTACCACGTGATCAGGCCCGCCGAACAACAACGGAGGCCCACGTTTGAGGTTCACGGTAACTGTTGAATCAAACTTTTTTATATATATTAGCTGATTTATGGACAGAATACGATTAGCTATTACATCAGCCGTCTTCTCAGAGGCAAATATGCTGTTCAAATTGTATATACATGACTTTTATCATATGACCTGTTTATTTCAATACCGGTGGGCTACTAGCAAATTAAATCCTATATTAATTTAATTGTAGAACATCTGTATGGCATTTACATGCACTAATAGTTCAGAAACACAATATTAATAATAAAATGAAAAGGAAAAACGTTAGTATTTGTTAGTAAGTGCAGTAATTTTCAACTTTTATTACACTTTAAGAATGATTAATTTCGCTTCCTGTTCGATGACGCCGCATTTTTAATCTTCGGTTAAGTGCAGACGCATGAGGCTCTGGTGCAGCTCTCTGGTCACACGTCCATGGTGAATGGTTGGCGCCATCTTGTGTTCAAACTTATACAAAGTTTCGTTTCTCAGAAAACTGCGCAGTTTCAGGCTCGTCAGACCACAGCAATACATGGACTCGAGTGAGTAATTCACTGTTTTACTTACACGTCGTCCATATATCAAATAATAATACCAATAGTCACCACAGTAAATGTCTCTGATTAATGTTTTCATGTTGTGTTTCAGAGGCAGCGGTCGCCATTGGAGCAGGAGCAGGAGCATGTAGGACTTTGGAAAACCTTTATAGCACCTGTGTTTACGTGTATCATGCATTATCCATTGTAAAGTGGCCTGACAAAGTATAGCACACTATATAATTAACAACAAAGTTCCCTCTGCTGTGTTGTCCATGTGCAGTGGTTGCTGTGGTCGGGGCTCCTATTGTCCTGGGAGCCATAGGTTTCACCTCGGTTGGGATAGCAGCAGGCTCCTATGCTGCTAGCATGATGTCGGCTGCTGCTGTCGCCAATGGAGGAGCAGTGGCAGCAGGAGGGCTGGTGGCTACTTTGCAGGCAGCAGGTAAACACAATAACTTTTTTAAATGGTTTGTGAGATGATCAGAGCTGGAACAATAAACAATGGTAACCATGTGACGTGTTAAGGTTAAGTGTCTGGCCAACTTGGAACTGAAACAACAATAATTTAGCATTCTCACAATAGAGATTACTAATCTTACGTGATTACTGGTGCAGTACTCGACCAAATACAGTGTTTAATTAGGCTACAATTGAATCATACGACCCACACTGTGATGCCAGTGTTTCATGTAGTCTTCTAGCTTGAGAACAAGACTCACTCCGTTTCTCTGTAGCTCCATATTCTGATATATAACCTGTGTGATCTTGCTCTAGGTGCAGTTGGTCTGTCAGGAGCTGCCACAGCAGCTGTGTCCGGCGTTGGTGCAGCAGTGGGATGGCTGGTCAACTTAATCAGCAAGAAAAAAAAAAAATAATTTTGCCGAATAAAAGAGCCAATTGCAAATTGAATTGGCTCACTTACTAAACAGCACTTTTGTGTTCTCTGAAAACTGAAATGTGTTCGTTCTCTGCTTCCTACACAATCAATCCTATCAAGCGCTTCACTATGTTTATGGACATCAACATCAGCCCCTGCATATGCCATTGGATCTGGAGCTTCCTGTGGGAAAGGAGACAGTGGGTTAAGGCCCAGGGCTGCGTATCCTATCACAAGGACTCTTCTCCTCATACACCAACGGTTCGCATCCTCTTCATTTCTAATCCTTGCATTGTAATATATTCAATTTGTGTCTTACGTCTGTCCGGTCCATCGTCGTGAATGCCATATCTAAGGAACGCCTGAAATCCACTTGGGTTCAAGGATGAACTGATTCGAATTTGGTGGTCAAAGGTCATGGTCACTGACCTGGAGGTAAACTGCAGCTTGACTTGTTGGCAGAGGCATACAATTACGAGGCAATCATTCTAGTTTTTCATGCTGTACTGAAAACAAATTGCACTGACCCTGAATGTGTGGCTTTCAAAGTCAAGTGAAATGTCAACCTCCTAGTGGTGCTAGAGGAAAAGTCAGGAGAACACCAAAGTCAGTCTGCTTCATCCTCTAGGGACCATGAATATTTGTACAACAATTAATGGAAATCCATCCAACAGAGATATTTCAGACTTGATAAACAGACTTGATATCAATAGGTCAGATATTGACCTATCTAACCGTGTAACTTAATGTAAAGAGAAGATGAGCTTCTGTTTTCCCCTAAACACAATATTAAGGGACTTTAAACTGAGGAAGTTTTGCTGCCACTGATACCTTTCATATAGCAGGGCAGTACCGCCTTTCACTGACTGGTTCAGTATTACGTCATTATCATTACACATTAGAGCCATTCATCGTATGAATGAGAGGATGGGGAATGAAAGAAGTATGTATTTGGGCATTAGATATGCCTTGGCTCATATCTCGGTTTAGAAGTTTTCATTCAATTCTCCGCTTCTATTGCAATCAGCTGTTGATATACTGTTGATTCACTGCCTAAACACTCAACAAAATCGTGACTGTTTGCTGTCCTGGCTCCTAATTGGTGTAATGAGCTCCCCGATGACATCAGGACAGCAGAAAGTCTCTACATCTTCCGCTGCAAACTAAAAACACACCTCTTCCGACTATACCTGGAATAAAAAAATAAATAAAAATGACATATATATATCGTAGTACTTTAGTAGCACTTAAATGGCAGTTACTTATAGCACTTGGTAGTTTGGCTTTCTTGAGGAATTGTACTCTTGATTCTTGTTGTTCTGGGTTTGAACTCTCATGGTTGAATCACTTATTGTAAGTCACTTTGGATAAAAGCGTCTGCTAAATGAAATGTAATGTAATATACATGGACATAAATGTAAAGACATGTTCTCCTCAAGGTAGCCGCAGGTCTGCGGGAAGTTTTGTAATAAAACAATAATAGAAAAGTTCAAATGACAGACAGGCCTAATGTAAATACCCTTCGATACTGTCATCTTAGATATAATACATATAATGCATGTTCGCTCCAGCGCGGGTGTTTTCTTTCAGTTAGGTAAAGTTGGAAAGATATTCAATAGCTTCACTGTTATGAATAGTAGCATGCCCAAACCTCTTTCATACACCAATGGGCTCCTCCTTGTTATACTACAGCAGTTACTTTGATGAAATGTGCTTTTGCCGAATTTTTTACAATTTAATTCTAATGCAGTGTAACACCATCAATTCCGGTAAAGCTACAATACTTTGTTAGGAAATCTCTTTTAATGGTCTCAATTTTGTTTTTAGGACAAAGTGTAGTGGCATCAATTTCTCGTCAGTGACCAGGATATCTGATGATTATGCAAAACCACCAGGTTTTTAAAATTGTTTGCTCAATTTGGAATAATTTTAACCAAAATGTATTTAGCATCGACACTATGTAAAACGGTGTCCTATTTGCTTTCCAGAAACCAGAATATTGGTTAAGGCCACTTTCATGAATTAATATACAGACTCAAACACACAATACATCTTATATTAACTAAATGGTTCTTCTGAGAATACATTTGACCCAGTGGTCATTAGTTAAAGTGTGGTAGTATCAGTGATTTGGTCAAACTAGTGCAATTGTAAACCTATGTTTAGCACATTTCATCTAAATAACTGCTGTAGTATAACAATGAGGAGCCCATTGGTGTATGAAATAAGTTTGGTCATGCTACACTTCATAACAGTGAAGTTCTTGAATATTTCTGTAGTCTGTGTTTTCCGCATTGCACTTTGTAGACGGTCCCTGAGCACTCGTCTCACAGCCGGCCTCATTGAGACCAATGTTATTCATCCAGCTCGCAGAACGGCCCGTTTTGGTAAAATGAAGATACATTAAGGTTGTAGCTTGTTGTCTACATCACTACGGTTACAGAGAGGTGCTGATTGTATTTTTACACCGTTTCGCTCACGAGTTATTGATCCGGGAAATCCGAATCTGTGAATATCTTTCCAACTTTACCTAACTTTTTCTTTCTACATTATAAAGACGTGCTTTTATTTTGAACTGTAGAGGAAATAGACGAAGACGCATAAAACGGAAGCTGTGTCGTACCAAAGGAAGTGCATTTTGAGATACACGGTTTGTCTATATTTCATTTTCTATTATTATTGATATTGACATAAGCATTTTAGTCTCCGGTCCGTGTACGTTCGCTTCGTTGGTTGAATGTAATGTTACCGCGTCACAGCGAGCTGATATCTGGGTCCGTGGCTCAGTGAGTCTGATGAAACGCTGCATCTGCATCAGCTCAGCATGATGAGGCAAAACCAGTCAATTGCCCCGTCTTAACCTTTTAAGTTAGAAAAAAATAGTATAATACTTTGTATTGTTTTTACTCTGACGGTGTGTTCAAGGCGTGTTTTTGGAGCGGACGTTACAGTATAATCAATAAAGCTTCTGTGAACCACCAGTTGGAGAGTTAGAGGATCATTCAACGAGGTGTACTGCACCATCCTTAACTCATTTCTAGTCGAGTTCGACTTTCTGCTCTTCGCTTACACACGTTTTAGGTTGAATACAAAGTATTCCTTGGTTTAATAGAGGAAGTATAAGTGTCTGTCCCCCTCTTTTGTCCAGATTTGAACCGAGCGTCGTTTCTCCAGAGACTAAAGGAAGACATGGGTCCTATGAGTGAGCATCTGTTCCTTTGACAATAACATATTTCATCGAAAGTACTGATTCTTTAACTTGTATGGTTTCCTAACAAACATATAATGATGACCGTAACCATGGCACATGTCGTTGATTAAGCCAGATGTTTATTGTGTGTTTCAGTGACAGCTGCGGCCATTGGAGCGGGAGCAAGTAAGACTTTGCGCAGACTTCATGCATCACCTGTGTTTACTTTTTCAACTGATCTCAACACACCTTCATGTAGAAAAGCCATTTATCATGAATGATCCATCTTGAAGTGGCCAAACAAATCGCACACTGGCGTTCATGAGCAACAAAGTTTCCTCTGCTGTGTCTTTACTGTTTTTACTACTGTTTTATGCTTGTTTATAATACTTGTTTTGATTTGACTATTTTACCCTCTGCTGCTGTAATCCTGTACATTTCCCCACTGCGGCACTAATAAAGGATTATCTTATCTTATCGTATCTCTTGTTGTCCTCGCGCAGTAGGTGCTGTTGTCCTGGCTCCTGTTGCTCTGGGAGCAGCAGGTTTCACCTCAGCTGGGATAGCAGCAGGCTCCATTGGTGCCAAAATGATGTCGGCTGCTGCTGTCACTAACGGAGGAGGAGTGGCGGCAGGAGGTGTGGTGGCTGGTTTGCAGGCAGCAGGTAAACATCTTAACTAGATAAGTTTATGGTATGTTGTATCATAAGGGTGAGATGATCGGTGCTGGAACAATAACAAAAGGAGGATCACGTGCTGTGTTACTTCTAATGTCTTTTCAAAGGGTAAAAACACATCATCCTAGGAGGGTTCCGTAATGTAGCATTGTCACAATAGAGATTACAAAGCGTATGTATGTAGATAGTTAGTGCAGTAATCAACTAAATGAAATGTTTTGGTTCTATTGAATGATACTACTGTAAACACTGATGACAATAGTTCCACTGTTTCATTCAGTCTTCTAGCTTGAGAACAAGACTCTTAGTTTTTGTATCTTAATGGTGGGATGATCATTGCTGGAATGATAATCACAGGCCCGATTACGTCTTTGTGAAGTATCACGACATCCTACACTGGTGTCTGTCTCTGTAGCTCCACATTATACAACCTGTTAAATTGTGCTTGTAGGTGCAGCTGGTCTGTCAACAGCTGCCACTGCAGCTGTGGCAGGCACCGGAGCAGTAGTGGGATGGATGACTAGCTTCTTCCGCTGAAGACAATTACACCAGTGTCCCTACTAAACAGCACTTCTGTGATGTCAGACAACTACAATGTTTGGTTCAATAAATCTGTGTAACCTGTGGAAGACTCTGGTTCATGTGTGTCGTCTGTAAAACATTTCCATTCCTCATCATGTCCACCAAAAAGGACTTTGTGAGTAATTGGAAAGTGTTCACTGGTTCATTAACTTTTTGAAATGAAAGGAGCATTTTATTTCTGGCCACAGTTAAATTGTGGGCAGTAAAACCCACACACCAATCTGAAAGACGCTATAAAGCTTGTACAGCTGAGGGGAACTGCATAGTCGGGAGATTATCAGCTGTGGGTTTATGTGATCATGTCAATCCGGGCTGTGTCTTATCACATTGGCTCCTCTCCTTATACACCAACAATTTCATAGCCCAAGATAATTCAGTTACCATCCTTAAGTATGCTGATGATGCAAGCATAGTAAACCTAATACCCAAAAAACAAGGAGGAAATGCCTTGACTCAATTTCATTAAATTCTCCTTTTTTATATTTTTATAAACTTGTTATACATGAATATAAATGTTTATACTTCATCCTCAAAGTAGCTACAGGCTTTACATGCTGGAATCACACTATTATGATCTCTTAAGTAAAAATACTTAACATTGTACTTTACTATTTACTTTGATCTTGATAAAAGCCATCACAATCTCCAGGGACAAAACATTATTTTCTTCCGTGTCTTAAAGATGAAGCTTTGTCCTGAATGCAGGTTTGAAGGAGCAGCAAGAACTAAACTGGTTCAGCAACTCTTTAGTGTTTCTGTCTTTTGTATTTGTTCTTATGTTCCAAATATAATGATGACCTTCCAACTCAGAAATTGTAAATATGTGAGTCTATTTGGGTGAAAGGGACTCTGTGACGCCTTCTATTGTTCAGATTTATAGTTTAAGTTTGGAAGAAACGAAACCTAACGAACCATCAGTACATAAAACCCAGCTCAGTTCAAGGCTCATCAGTCGGCTACAGACTACAGCAAGCGATGGACTTGTGTGAGTATCGCTGTTCCTTTCACAATACTGATTTATTTTAATGTGCTGACACTTTTACTTATATGCTTGTCTTATAAAACCACAGCAACTGTCTTTGATTAAGCCAGATGAACTGTAAATGTTGATTTCGGTTTTCATCCTGTGTTTCAGTAACGGGCCTTGCTCTAGCAGGAGGAGGAGCAGGTAATACTTTAAACAGCCTTTATGAATTAACTGTTTACTTTTCCCACTGATTTTTACAGTTTTATTGTAAATGCATTATTCTTTTTTTATCCATGTGTTGTCCATGTGCAGTGGTTGGTGTGGTCGGGGCTCCTTTTGTCCTGGGAGCCATAGGTTTCACCTCAGCTGGGATAGCAGCAGGCTCCATTGCTGCTGGCATGATGTCGGCTGCTGCAGTCGCTAATGGAGGAGCAGTGGCAGCAGGAGGCACAGTGGCTGTTTTGCAGGCAGCAGGTAAACACAGTTACTTGATTTTTGAAAGTGGTTTTATCTGTTGTATCTTAATGGTCATTTCGCATTGTCATAATAGAGATTTTTAGCTTTGGGTCTACAGTACAGTGTTTGGTAGACTATAATGTACTGTGTATGCTTTAATAATGTTAGTTGTTTTGAGCTTGAGGACAAGACGTGCCACTTCTCTGTAGCTTCATATCCTGATGTAATACTTGTGTACTCTTGCTGTAGGTGCAGCTGGTTTGACAGCAGCTACCACTGCAGCTGTAGCCGCCGCTGGAGCAGGAGTTGGAGGAGGAACTGCGTTAGTAGTGGCTGCACTTACCTGAAAACCACAAAGGAACCATTTAAATTTAAAGAACACTTTTTATTCTACAACTTTAGCCAACTAGGAGGCAACTGGAAATTACACCAGTTAATTAACAGCACTTTTGTCATCTCAGACAACTGAAATCTTTTGTTCAATAAATTGATACAACCTCTGAAAGATTCTGGTTCAGTCTTTTGTTTGTAAATATTTCAATTTCTCATAATCTCCACCAGAAGCAGGTTTCCTGCTTTTCTCTTATATATTTCCCACTGTATCAAACAGCTGTTTTGTATTTTATACCTTGAAAATAATAAAAAATAATAAAACCTTAATTGACATGAGAACTTGACAACAATAATATTAACAACCTGTTACTATGAGAAAAGGATTCAGAACAAAATAACATTCAAACTCAAGTTGAGCTACGGGATGTCTTGGTATGCCCCAACGCAGAACCATCCAGCATGCTCTGCATGTACAGGCTTTTCAACTGGAGCTAAACATGTATGCAACTCTGGTGGTGTCTATCTATGATGTGATGTGAGAATCAACACAAGAATGAAGCTGGAGAGTCATTTTCAGGCCTTTTGTGATTGCACGTTTTCATTCAACAATTGTTTTGTCGCCTCACTGGAATGTGAGTCATCACATGTCTGTGGCATGGGACTAACAGTTGTGTCAGAAAAATATTTCTAAACATATTTAATACTGTTTAATTAATTAATTCTAGTTAATCACGTGTTTGAAACCAAAATTTAGCTATGAAGCTTTGCATTCATCACTTGGGCCTCAGTCTTGAAATGATCATACAGATGGGATTTTAACTTGAGAAAAATTTAGAAATTTTATTGGATTCTTCAGTGATTTTGTTACAGTTCAGCTTCCCTTCTCTCCTGCCACTCCATCTCTCACTCACCTAATCAGCTCATTCAGTGCACCTGTTAGTCACACCCACCTCGTCAGCTCAATCACTCTCACCTGCCCACTCTGCTGCACCTACTCCCTTTAGTATTTAAACCCCAGTCTCACACACACACTCACTGTCAGATCGTTCTCCGCATTATAACAGACTTTCCAGCTCTTACCCTCCGACTGTGTTCCTGTTGCCGACCCTGTCTGTTTGGACATCTCTGCCTTGCCTCTTCCCCGGTACACGACTCAGTCTTCTGTCCCCGACCACGAGAATAGCCTCTGCTTCCTCTGGTTTCTGTCTTGCCTTCTCCCCAGACGGCTTGGAGTTCCACTGAGTGGACTTCTCCACAAGAGCTGATCCGAGACTGTTTTGCCTGTGTGTCTTCTGCCTGGAATAAAGCTTCGTTCAACATTACGTGTGTCCGTCGTACTGCTTCTGGGTCCTTACAGATTTCCTAATTTCAAAATTATTGTAAAAACAATATAAGCAAAGATGTATATGATGGTTTGTAAACTATTCCAGAATTACTCATTTATTTATCTTACACTTTTCATCAACTTATGAAATGGTTTGCTCATACATGAGTCGACTGTCATGCTGGTGGCTCTGTAAGGCTGTTCTTAAGCACAGTGGTGCTTTGAGCTAAATGATGACGTCAGCATGCTAACATAATCATCATGTAAATAATGCTGACATGCTGATGTTTAGCAGGTATAATGTTTACTATGTTCACCATTTTAGTGAAGCGTAATAGCCTGCTAATATTGGCTAATCATTACTAAACAAAACAAACAACTGAGGTTGATGGGTCATTTCTTTTGCAGATGTTTAGTCATGAACCAAAGTATTAAGCAATACTTTTAAATCAAATATGAACTCAGACCACATCAACAAAAAAGCCCAGCAGAGACTGTTCTCCTGTGAATCACAGAGTCCTCCTACAGTTGTATACAGACACATATTTTCACTATATCTATAACAGCTTGATGCAACTCACTGGATATGTTTCTGTAAACCGAAAATGAGCTGTCATTTTTACCCAAACACAACATAAATGGACCTTGAACTGAGGAAGCTTTGCTGCAGGTGATAACTTTAATAAGGAGGGAAATACCACCCTCCACTGAGAAGGGTTTAGTATTACATCAAGGTGTTTTCACAGTTAAGAGTTATCCATCATTTAAATACGAGAATGGAGATTTGAATGATTATGTATCTGGCCATTAGATTTGCCTTGACTCAAACAGCAGGTTTCATTAAATTATCCCTTTTTCTATGCAATTAACCGTTAGTGTATATGAATATGAATGTTGAAGACATTTTATCATCACAGTAACTGCAGGCTTTACATGCTGGAATCACACTATTATGATCTCTTAAGTAAAAATACTTAACATTGTACTTTACTATTTACTTTGATCTTGATAAAAGCCATCACAATCTCCAGGGACAAAACATTATTTTCTTCCGTGTCTTAAAGATGAAGCTTTGTCCTGAATGCAGGTTTGAAGGAGCAGCAAGAACTAAACTGGTTCAGCAACTCTTTAGTGTTTCTGTCTTTTGTATTTGTTCTTATGTTCCAAATATAATGATGACCTTCCAACTCAGAAATTGTAAATACGTGAGTCTATTTGGGTGAAATGGACTCTGTGACGCCCTCTTTAGTTCAGATTTATAGTTTCATTTCTGAAGAAACGAAACCTAACTAACCATCAGTACATAAAACCCAGCTCAGTTCAAGGCTCATCAGTCGGCTACAGACTACAGCAAGCGATGGGCTTGTGTGAGTATCACTGTTCCTTTCACAATACTGATCCATTTTAATGTACTTATATGCTTTTCTTATAAAACCACAGCAACTGTCTTTGATTAAGCCAGATGAACTGTAAATGTTGATTTCGGTTTTCATCCTGTGTTTCAGTAACGGGCCTTGCTCTAGCAGGAGGAGGAGCAGGTAATACTTTAAACAGCCTTTATGAATTAACTGTTTACTTTTCCCACTGATTTTTACAGTTTTATTGTAAATGCATTATTCTTTTTTTATCCATGTGTTGTCCATGTGCAGTGGTTGGTGTGGTCGGGGCTCCTTTTGTCCTGGGAGCCATAGGTTTCACCTCAGCTGGGATAGCAGCAGGCTCCATTGCTTCTGGCATGATGTCGGCTGCTGCAGTCGCTAATGGAGGAGCAGTGGCAGCAGGAGGCACAGTGGCTGTTTTGCAGGCAGCAGGTAAACACAGTTAATTGATTTTTGAAATTAATTTGAATCTTGTGGTTTTATCTGTTGTATCTTAATGGTCATTTCGCATTGTCATAATAGAGATTTTTAGCTTTGGGTCTACAGTACAGTGTTTGGTAGACTATAATGTACTGTGTATGCTTTAATAATGTTAGTTGTTTTGAGCTTGAGGACATAACGTGCCACTTCTCTGTAGCTTCATATCCTGATGTAATACTTGTCTACTCTTGCTGTAGGTGCAGCTGGTTTGACAGCAGCTGCCAATGCAGCTGTAGCCGCCGCTGGAGCAGGAGTTGGAGGAGGAACTGCGTTAGTACTGGCTGCACTTATCTGAAAACCACGAAGGAACCATTTAAATTTAAAGAACACTTTTTATTCTTTTTATTCTACAACTTTAGCCAACTAGGAGGCAATTGGAAATTACACCAGTTAATTAACAGCACTTTTGTCATCTCAGACAACTGAAATGTTTTGTTCAATAAATTGATACAACCTCTGAAAGATTCTGGTTCAGTCTTTTGTTTGTAAATATTTCAATTTCTCATAATCTCCACCAGAAGCAGGTTTCCTGCTTTTCTCTTATATATTTCCCACTGTATCAAACAGCTGTTTTGTATTTTATACCTTGAAAATAATAAAAAATAATAAAACCTTAATTGACATGAGAACTTGACAACAATAATATTAACAACCTGTTACTATGAGAAAAGGATTCAGAACAAAATAACATTCAAACTCAAGTTGAGCTACGGGATGTCTTGGTATGCCCCAACGCAGAACCATCCAGCATGCTCTGCATGTACAGGCTTTTCAACTGGAGCTAAACATGTATGCAACTCTGGTGGTGTCTATCTATGATGTGATGTGAGAATCAACACAAGAATGAAGCTGGAGAGTCATTTTCAGGCCTTTTGTGATTGCACGTTTTCATTCAACAATTGTTTTGTCGCCTCACTGGAATGTGAGTCATCACATGTCTGTGGCATGGGACTAACAGTTGTGTCAGAAAAATATTTCTAAACATATTTAATACTGTTTAATTAATTAATTCTAGTTAATCACGTGTTTGAAACCAAAATTTAGCTATGAAGCTTTGCATTCATCACTTGGGCCTCAGTCTTGAAATGATCATACAGATGGGATTTTAACTTGAGAAAAATTTAGAAATTTTATTGGATTCTTCAGTGATTTTGTTACAGTTCAGCTTCCCTTCTCTCCTGCCACTCCATCTCTCACTCACCTAATCAGCTCATTCAGTGCACCTGTTAGTCACACCCACCTCGTCAGCTCAATCACTCTCACCTGCCCACTCTGCTGCACCTACTCCCTTTAGTATTTAAACCCCAGTCTCACACACACACTCACTGTCAGATCGTTCTCCGCATTATAACAGACTTTCCAGCTCTTACCCTCCGACTGTGTTCCTGTTGCCGACCCTGTCTGTTTGGACATCTCTGCCTTGCCTCTTCCCCGGTACACGACTCAGTCTTCTGTCCCCGACCACGAGAATAGCCTCTGCTTCCTCTGGTTTCTGTCTTGCCTTCTCCCCAGACGGCTTGGAGTTCCACTGAGTGGACTTCTCCACAAGAGCTGATCCGAGACTGTTTTGCCTGTGTGTCTTCTGCCTGGAATAAAGCTTCGTTCAACATTACGTGTGTCCGTCGTACTGCTTCTGGGTCCTTACAGATTTCCTAATTTCAAAATTATTGTAAAAACAATATAAGCAAAGATGTATATGATGGTTTGTAAACTATTCCAGAATTACTCATTTATTTATCTTACACTTTTCATCAACTTATGAAATGGTTTGCTCATACATGAGTCGACTGTCATGCTGGTGGCTCTGTAAGGCTGTTCTTAAGCACAGTGGTGCTTTGAGCTAAATGATGACGTCAGCATGCTAACATAATCATCATGTAAATAATGCTGACATGCTGATGTTTAGCAGGTATAATGTTTACTATGTTCACCATTTTAGTGAAGCGTAATAGCCTGCTAATATTGGCTAATCATTACTAAACAAAACAAACAACTGAGGTTGATGGGTCATTTCTTTTGCAGATGTTTAGTCATGAACCAAAGTATTAAGCAATACTTTTAAATCAAATATGAACTCAGACCACATCAACAAAAAAGCCCAGCAGAGACTGTTCTCCTGTGAATCACAGAGTCCTCCTACAGTTGTATACAGACACATATTTTCACTATATCTATAACAGCTTGATGCAACTCACTGGATATGTTTCTGTAAACCGAAAATGAGCTGTCATTTTTACCCAAACACAACATAAATGGACCTTGAACTGAGGAAGCTTTGCTGCAGGTGATAACTTTAATAAGGAGGGAAATACCACCCTCCACTGAGAAGGGTTTAGTATTACATCAAGGTGTTTTCACAGTTAAGAGTTATCCATCATTTAAATACGAGAATGGAGATTTGAATGATTATGTATCTGGCCATTAGATTTGCCTTGACTCAAACAGCAGGTTTCATTAAATTATCCCTTTTTCTATGCAATTAACCGTTAGTGTATATGAATATGAATGTTGAAGACATTTTATCATCACAGTAACTGCAGGCTTTACATGCTGGAATCACACTATTATGATCTCTTAAGTAAAAATACTTAACATTGTACTTTACTATTTACTTTGATCTTGATAAAAGCCATCACAATCTCCAGGGACAAAACATTATTTTCTTCCGTGTCTTAAAGATGAAGCTTTGTCCTGAATGCAGGTTTGAAGGAGCAGCAAGAACTAAACTGGTTCAGCAACTCTTTAGTGTTTCTGTCTTTTGTATTTGTTCTTATGTTCCAAATATAATGATGACCTTCCAACTCAGAAATTGTAAATATGTGAGTCTATTTGGGTGAAATGGACTCTGTGACGCCCTCTTTAGTTCAGATTTATAGTTTCATTTCTGAAGAAACGAAACCTAACTAACCATCAGTACATAAAACCCAGCTCAGTTCAAGGCTCATCAGTCGGCTACAGACTACAGCAAGCGATGGACTTGTGTGAGTATCGCTGTTCCTTTCACAATACTGATTTATTTTAATGTGCTGACACTTTTACTTATATGCTTGTCTTATAAAACCACAGCAACTGTCTTTGATTAAGCCAGATGAACTGTAAATGTTGATTTCGGTTTTCATCCTGTGTTTCAGTAACGGGCCTTGCTCTAGCAGGAGGAGGAGCAGGTAATACTTTAAACAGCCTTTATGAATTAACTGTTTACTTTTCCCACTGATTTTTACAGTTTTATTGTAAATGCATTATTCTTTTTTTATCCATGTGTTGTCCATGTGCAGTGGTTGGTGTGGTCGGGGCTCCTTTTGTCCTGGGAGCCATAGGTTTCACCTCAGCTGGGATAGCAGCAGGCTCCATTGCTTCTGGCATGATGTCGGCTGCTGCAGTCGCTAATGGAGGAGCAGTGGCAGCAGGAGGCACAGTGGCTGTTTTGCAGGCAGCAGGTAAACACAGTTAATTGATTTTTGAAATTAATTTGAATCTTGTGGTTTTATCTGTTGTATCTTAATGGTCATTTCGCATTGTCATAATAGAGATTTTTAGCTTTGGGTCTACAGTACAGTGTTTGGTAGACTATAATGTACTGTGTATGCTTTAATAATGTTAGTTGTTTTGAGCTTGAGGACATAACGTGCCACTTCTCTGTAGCTTCATATCCTGATGTAATACTTGTCTACTCTTGCTGTAGGTGCAGCTGGTTTGACAGCAGCTGCCAATGCAGCTGTAGCCGCCGCTGGAGCAGGAGTTGGAGGAGGAACTGCGTTAGTACTGGCTGCACTTATCTGAAAACCACGAAGGAACCATTTAAATTTAAAGAACACTTTTTATTCTTTATTCTAAACTTTAGCCAACTAGGAGGCAATTGGAAATTACACCAGTTAATTAACAGCACTTTTGTCATCTCAGACAACTGAAATGTTTTGTTCAATAAATTGATACAACCTCTGAAAGATTCTGGTTCAGTCTTTTGTTTGTAAATATTTCAATTTCTCATAATCTCCACCAGAAGCAGGTTTCCTGCTTTTCTCTTATATATTTCCCACTGTATCAAACAGCTGTTTTGTATTTTATACCTTGAAAATAATAAAAAATAATAAAACCTTAATTGACATGAGAACTTGACAACAATAATATTAACAACCTGTTACTATGAGAAAAGGATTCAGAACAAAATAACATTCAAACTCAAGTTGAGCTACGGGATGTCTTGGTATGCCCCAACGCAGAACCATCCAGCATGCTCTGCATGTACAGGCTTTTCAACTGGAGCTAAACATGTATGCAACTCTGGTGGTGTCTATCTATGATGTGATGTGAGAATCAACACAAGAATGAAGCTGGAGAGTCATTTTCAGGCCTTTTGTGATTGCACGTTTTCATTCAACAATTGTTTTGTCGCCTCACTGGAATGTGAGTCATCACATGTCTGTGGCATGGGACTAACAGTTGTGTCAGAAAAATATTTCTAAACATATTTAATACTGTTTAATTAATTAATTCTAGTTAATCACGTGTTTGAAACCAAAATTTAGCTATGAAGCTTTGCATTCATCACTTGGGCCTCAGTCTTGAAATGATCATACAGATGGGATTTTAACTTGAGAAAAATTTAGAAATTTTATTGGATTCTTCAGTGATTTTGTTACAGTTCAGCTTCCCTTCTCTCCTGCCACTCCATCTCTCACTCACCTAATCAGCTCATTCAGTGCACCTGTTAGTCACACCCACCTCGTCAGCTCAATCACTCTCACCTGCCCACTCTGCTGCACCTACTCCCTTTAGTATTTAAACCCCAGTCTCACACACACACTCACTGTCAGATCGTTCTCCGCATTATAACAGACTTTCCAGCTCTTACCCTCCGACTGTGTTCCTGTTGCCGACCCTGTCTGTTTGGACATCTCTGCCTTGCCTCTTCCCCGGTACACGACTCAGTCTTCTGTCCCCGACCACGAGAATAGCCTCTGCTTCCTCTGGTTTCTGTCTTGCCTTCTCCCCAGACGGCTTGGAGTTCCACTGAGTGGACTTCTCCACAAGAGCTGATCCGAGACTGTTTTGCCTGTGTGTCTTCTGCCTGGAATAAAGCTTCGTTCAACATTACGTGTGTCCGTCGTACTGCTTCTGGGTCCTTACAGATTTCCTAATTTCAAAATTATTGTAAAAACAATATAAGCAAAGATGTATATGATGGTTTGTAAACTATTCCAGAATTACTCATTTATTTATCTTACACTTTTCATCAACTTATGAAATGGTTTGCTCATACATGAGTCGACTGTCATGCTGGTGGCTCTGTAAGGCTGTTCTTAAGCACAGTGGTGCTTTGAGTTAAATGATGACGTCAGCATGCTAACATAATCATCATGTAAATAATGCTGACATGCTGATGTTTAGCAGGTATAATGTTTACTATGTTCACCATTTTAGTGAAGCGTAATAGCCTGCTAATATTGGCTAATCATTACTAAACAAAACAAACAACTGAGGTTGATGGGTCATTTCTTTTGCAGATGTTTAGTCATGAACCAAAGTATTAAGCAATACTTTTAAATCAAATATGAACTCAGACCACATCAACAAAAAAGCCCAGCAGAGACTGTTCTCCTGTGAATCACAGAGTCCTCCTACAGTTGTATACAGACACATATTTTCACTATATCTATAACAGCTTGATGCAACTCACTGGATATGTTTCTGTAAACCGAAAATGAGCTGTCATTTTTACCCAAACACAACATAAATGGACCTTGAACTGAGGAAGCTTTGCTGCAGGTGATAACTTTAATAAGGAGGGAAATACCACCCTCCACTGAGAAGGGTTTAGTATTACATCAAGGTGTTTTCACAGTTAAGAGTTATCCATCATTTAAATACGAGAATGGAGATTTGAATGATTATGTATCTGGCCATTAGATTTGCCTTGACTCAAACAGCAGGTTTCATTAAATTATCCCTTTTTCTATGCAATTAACCGTTAGTGTATATGAATATGAATGTTGAAGACATTTTATCATCACAGTAACTGCAGGCTTTACATGCTGGAATCACACTATTATGATCTCTTAAGTAAAAATACTTAACATTGTACTTTACTATTTACTTTGATCTTGATAAAAGCCATCACAATCTCCAGGGACAAAACATTATTTTCTTCCGTGTCTTAAAGATGAAGCTTTGTCCTGAATGCAGGTTTGAAGGAGCAGCAAGAACTAAACTGGTTCAGCAACTCTTTAGTGTTTCTGTCTTTTGTATTTGTTCTTATGTTCCAAATATAATGATGACCTTCCAACTCAGAAATTGTAAATATGTGAGTCTATTTGGGTGAAATGGACTCTGTGACGCCCTCTTTAGTTCAGATTTATAGTTTCATTTCTGAAGAAACGAAACCTAACTAACCATCAGTACATAAAACCCAGCTCAGTTCAAGGCTCATCAGTCGGCTACAGACTACAGCAAGCGATGGACTTGTGTGAGTATCGCTGTTCCTTTCACAATACTGATTTATTTTAATGTGCTGACACTTTTACTTATATGCTTGTCTTATAAAACCACAGCAACTGTCTTTGATTAAGCCAGATGAACTGTAAATGTTGATTTCGGTTTTCATCCTGTGTTTCAGTAACGGGCCTTGCTCTAGCAGGAGGAGGAGCAGGTAATACTTTAAACAGCCTTTATGAATTAACTGTTTACTTTTCCCACTGATTTTTACAGTTTTATTGTAAATGCATTATTCTTTTTTTATCCATGTGTTGTCCATGTGCAGTGGTTGGTGTGGTCGGGGCTCCTTTTGTCCTGGGAGCCATAGGTTTCACCTCAGCTGGGATAGCAGCAGGCTCCATTGCTGCTGGCATGATGTCGGCTGCTGCAGTCGCTAATGGAGGAGCAGTGGCAGCAGGAGGCACAGTGGCTGTTTTGCAGGCAGCAGGTAAACACAGTTACTTGATTTTTGAAAGTGGTTTTATCTGTTGTATCTTAATGGTCATTTCGCATTGTCATAATAGAGATTTTTAGCTTTGGGTCTACAGTACAGTGTTTGGTAGACTATAATGTACTGTGTATGCTTTAATAATGTTAGTTGTTTTGAGCTTGAGGACAAGACGTGCCACTTCTCTGTAGCTTCATATCCTGATGTAATACTTGTGTACTCTTGCTGTAGGTGCAGCTGGTTTGACAGCAGCTGCCAATGCAGCTGTAGCCGCCGCTGGAGCAGGAGTTGCGTTAGAACTGGGTAAACTTGGAAATTACACCAGTTATTAACAGCACTTTTGTCATCTCAGACAACTGAAATGTTTTGTTCAATAAATATGTGTAACCTGTGAAAGATACTGGTTCAGTGTGTCTTCTGTATATATTTCCATTCCTCATAAGATCCACCAAAAGGTTGTGTGGTGGCAAATTTACCCTACCCGCTGTTGAGTCTTTTTAAGATGAAATGACGAATATCGTAAAACAGAATTTATCTATGAAATAACTTATCTATGAAATTATGTATTCTTGCAAGAAGAGGCACAAGTTATACAGAGTCACAAGGAGTCTGTAGAAGTGAACACTCCAGATAAGAAGCCACAGAGTTAGTGACCAGGATGGGGGCTGTATTGGAACATCTTGCTTTAGGCAATGGCAGACAAAAGAAATGCTAGGTCATCGTGGTCACAAGACATACTGATATATACATCCTGCCCTTAAGGTATGGAACATGTCCACATAAGTACTTTATTACTTAACAATAGGTGCCATTACGCAGCTGCTGCATGACCCACGAGTCACCCAATGCAGGCATTATATGCACAATAACAGCTTGTGTTCACTAAGATAGAAATATAAAATACAAATAAGAATATAAAATTACCATTACAGTCCACCAAAAGGTACTGGGTGTCCGTCCACTGATTAATTTACCTTTTAAAAGATAAAGTAGCATTTTTTTTCTGGCCACAATTAAGTTGTGGTCTGTAAAACCAAAGCACTGAGCTGAAAGATGCTATAAAGCTCGTACAGCTGTGAGGAACCTTATAGTTGGGAGATTATTAGCTGCTGGGTTACAATTGTGAGTGACACCTTTTACTTTACACATAATCACTTGATCCATTGTTTTATAGTAATATTAATGAATGCTGCTTTGCGGTAACAGCAACAAACAACAAAGAGTTTATTTCATGTGGAAAAAGTGAAAAAAGTCATAAAAAAGACAGTATAGTTTGTCACAAAGAACATGTAGAAAAAAGTCATGTAAAAAAAAGTCATAAAAAGTATTGTATACTCTTGTATGCAATGAAAATATCAAATGTGAGATTTATTCCCATAGTTAAAAAAAATCTAAAAAGTTATTACATTCCTGTGTGTGTAAATCTCACTGAACTCAGGAATCTTATCGGAATACAGGTATTTGATTGACTGAGTAGCATCACGTGATGTAATTTACAATGCATATAATTGGTCTGTGTTTTCTGGACCGCTGAACGAGTGCTGTAAAGACTCGGAAAGCTATAAAGTAGAAGCGCTTCGTCAAAATGTTATAATTCTCAATTATCTATCGGTTTTAGATCCAGGTCCGGATACAACGGCGTCTGGGTCCGGACTGCGGTCCGCCTATTAGTGACCTCTGGTATAGCATGTCAAAAAAAGTTATGAAAAAAGTCATATGTAGTACGTCGGAAAAAGTCATGAAAAAGTCATAGTATAATTGACTACACATTGACTAGAAATACACTTGCTATTGCTATAGTATGTCATACAAATGTAATAAAATCTCTTTCAAAAGTCTGTGTAGTAGTTCGTAAAAAATGTAAAATAACTCACAGTATCGTATGTCAGACAAAATGTCATAAACATACCATAAAAAAGTGATAGTATCGTATGTCAGACAAAATGTCACAATACATACATACATTACATATCTACAAAACTAAGCAAGTCACACCAAAACAATTGATTGAAAGGACAACATCATGAGTTAACAACTGTTGAACAAACTGAAACTTACGAGCAACAATAATGTAAATAGAAACATTTGTTTTTACCTAGAGTGCTCCTACAATCAGCATACATGCATCTGAATGGTATATATGATTATTTAATTTTTGGATACTTGAATAGGTAAGAAAGTTAAATGACCAAATGGTCTTCACGTGACGTTGAAGAGGTTGCTGTTTGGTGTCTGTCTCCCCCTGCTGTCAGGGAGAATTATTTTAGCCACCATCAACTCTTATCTTAGCTCTTGCTTTTTATTCTAATTCTTGACTGTGAGAGTAAGAGATTGAAACTTATTTCCCCTCTGCAACCAAATGAATAATACACACTTTTTAATGGTGAAAATTACAGGAAAGAGTGCTTTTTGAATTTCGTCTTTTTTACTTCATATCTTGAAACAGAAAAACTTGATTGCATAACAGTCCACAATACTCATTTAGCCCAGACTTTCCCAGATCCCACATCAGAGCAAGTTTGGTCTTAAAGTGCCAACAGTACCAATAACAACACACCTAAATGACAAAATAAGACAGGCAGGCAGGCAACAACCAGTTAGACACCAAACCTTCGGCACCTTAGGAACAAATAGCAGAAATACAAATTGCACATGATGCATGTTAATAAATGCTGAATATGTTAAAACATTATTGTCTTGAACAAGAAGCAATATTAAATGAAGAGGAAGTAAAATAATCAAATATTACAAGTTGTTATCTTAAAATACATTCATATACATTGATCAAACAACCACATACAATATACATATACCAAAAACATGCAAGATTGATGGAAAACATCCAGCAATAGTGAGGAAAAAGGCACCGGTTTTAAAACTCTTCAACACACAGACAAGCAGTAAAGTGATATAATTATAAATCCAAATCGAGATTCTGCATAAAATGACTGATTGCATATCTTCCCTCTATATGGCATCTAAAGAAATAGTGTTTATAATTTGTAGATGTTTTATATGTCTAATATTTGGTTCTGCTTGATATTAAATAGGCTTTTTTTCATACTAAAGGGTAATATGATGTTTATAGAGGTCGGAAAAAAATATAGAAATACAGAAAATAATACAGGAGGATGCTGGTGTGTAAAGTAAATTTCCTAGTACTGATGATAATACTTAACACAAACGGCATTGAGTGCCAATCATTCTAATAAGGCGATCTTCTTCAAGGTTTGTAAGTTTTAACTAATGGCTTTATTAATGGTTGAAGAATAATTTAGGAATTCTTTATAGGACAGTTACAGGCGAAGTTAAGAACAAATGTATGGTTCACTAATGTTTATTCTCTGGTGGTTAATTTTGGTCTAGATCCTCTGCTGCCTTTTTCCACAATGTAAATGATCATATGGCCCAATCAGTGAAATACATTTTTCACAAGCAGGCAACCCAAACATTGTTCTTATTGTTCCATTAGTTACAACTGATGAATAGTTTTTTAAATGGTTTATTATAACCCTTACTCGAGTTGTAACTCTTTATTAACTGGTAATGTAACAACCAACGGATCTGAACAACCCCCAGAAAGGTTGTTAACTGCTAATGAAAGAATTGATTGATGTTGTCATGAAAACACTCCCGTGACATCCCATTGCTTAGTCCCATGATTAGATAATATACAAGTCATATTGCATCAGCTGGGTAATATTACACTCCCTATCCATTTCCAGGACTTTTTTTCATGGTTTTAAATACAGTTACAACATCCTCAGTTGCTGAGGACCCACATTAAATGTTCCTTTAGCCTCCTGTTCCTTTGCACATTGATGTTCAAGCTACTAGGGTGCTGAAGAAGTCTCTTTGTCATTCATTTCTCTCTTCATAACTCTCTGAGCTACCCCATAGGGCACGTGGCACGCTACTGTGCCCATTTCTGCTGCCCCCTCAACATGAAACAACTGGTCATCAAAGAAAATGTGTGGCCTGATCTTCTCAAGCATGGGGCCCTTTGGTGCCCCTGCCAGAAAGAGAGCCTCATCGATCTCCAGACCCCATGAGCGCAGAGTTTTTAGGGCTCTGGTACCAGAGCTGGCTGCACTGCGAGCTGTCACCAAGTAGGTCCGGATGGGGCAGTCCATGCGCTGGCCTTTGCCATAAAATTTCTTCTGTAACTTTCCTAAAGCCTCCAGGAAACCTTTCAATGGTCCCTGCAGAAAGAAGAAGGTATAGAGTAAGCCCACAGTCTCCATTTGGTAGCTTCTACATTTATATATGGCTCATTATGCAGTCAAATCCTACGCAATTGTTAGATTCTGTGCCAAAAGGCAAAGTTCATAACACACTGTGTGCTGTATGCAGAGTTTGCCAGCTGCTTTATAATAACTTGGGACTTACTTTCATTGTATTGGCTGTCATTCCTATTGGTATAATAACATTGTTATTACCAAGTTGGTTCCTGAGATCTTGAAATGTGGTGACATCATTAACAGAAGTCAGATGGGACAAGAAATAAACTGTCAGGCCTGTTTAAGACAAAATTTGTTTTAATAAGAAAAAGCAGATGATTAAATTAGGAACCAAGTTTAAAGAGCAAATGCCTTGTTCATCTTTGACCTCCTATACTTACTCATGCACAATGTTTTCCTGATGAATTACAGATTATTGCCGACTTTTCCGTTGTGCTCACTTTGAGTTTCATCTCTAGTTGAGGTTCTTTTGATAATCTGATGATCTGACTGCTTGTTTCTTGCTCTGTTAGATTTTTGGGTGCAATGCTGCACTCCTAGCATTGCTTTCTTTGTCCTGGTTGTCTTGCCCTCTCTGTCCAAGGGTGAATGTATTACATGCACTACATTTTCAATCAAAGTGTGATACTGATAATTCATTTGTCACTATGTGTATACTGTACATGGTCCAGAAGCTTGTTCTCGTGTGCCTTCTCGTGCTCAAAGAACTTGTCCAGTCCATGGGCCTTGTAAATGCGCTCAGACTCATCAGAAAAGAGGACGGCATCACCATCAAAGGCGACACGCAGCTGAGTCTCCGACACTTCTGTCATCTTCTCTGGGGTGAACATGGTGGCTGCTGCTATTCCTAAATGAATTGTAGAGAAACACATGTGTATAAATTCATCTTCCATAGCGTGCAACAGAGACTCAAACGTTTGCCTCTTTAGTGTAGTATTACAGCTTCTGAGTAATATACCTTCTTCCAGAGCTTCCCGAACCTTGACTGGATCAGCTGACAGGTAAAGGTTAGTGTGGTAGGCCTTCAAGTAGCCTATGGGACTGTTCCCCCCTGTCATACAGAAGCGCTCAATGAACAACTCTGCAGAGAGGAAGAATTAAAAGATTAGCGAACAGCTGATGGGTATAAAATTGAAGATATGCAAGAGTTGCCTGATCACAATGGTGCGAAAGAATCGGGGACATGACTACCTATTTTTACATTTATAGCTGATTGCTGTCAACATCAAATACTGATTGCTGGTGGTGTGTGGCTTTCGGAGGTAGAGCAGAGGAAATGAAGAGCAAATCCGGAGTGACATGAAAGGAAAGCGCTTGAGATTTTTCTGCCAGGCGACCCCTTAAATTGAGAGGGAGTCTGTCCACACTCAGGGATTCACAAAAGGACAATGTTGCCCACACACTCAATTCCAATTTTGTGAATTTGTTAAATTAATTTCGTTCATGTATTATTTGTGTGCATCCCTTCACACAGCATAACTGAAGAGGGGGATGTGTCTGCAGTAAAGGGTTACAATTTGGGCATTTTATTGGCTCCAGAGGGGCCAAGTTAGCTTACTGTATGGTATTGTAAGCTTTAAAGTCCCAAGCATTCATACTTAGTAACTATTACCCTTCATTATCTATGAAACAAGCAATAAATATCAAACCCCAATGACTGAAAGAAATTACAAAGAAAATGTATAACAGAACCAGGAAATTCACGTCTCAAAAATGGTCAGGACCCAAAGAAACTAAAACAGCATCTTCACCACACTTCAATAATTCAGTTTGTCTTACCACGACTTTGCCGTGTTTTTGGAGCCCATTTAACTCCTGGCAAAATGTATTGTCTGTAGGCAATGTTCCTTGGAACTCAATTAATTGTACGTAACAGTCTTTTCAAACCCTGTGTCTTGCGGTGAGCTGTGCGATAAAGAAACCCGTCTTGAGGCTCTGATCCAACACACAGGTTTCTCTAACATGCAGCTGCAGCAGAATGTGTGGCAGCAGCCCACGCACATTCACCAGAAATGAACAAACAGTAATGAACTTCTATCTTTTAACTATAAACGCCCATACTCACTCAGAAACTCCGTGGCAAAAGTGTTTCCCAAACGCACTCGGCCTCAGCACCACGGACAGCAGCCGGGGACTCAAATGTATCAACGCTAAAGTAACAGCTTGTCCTGCACTAAGCGACACAATGTTACCACAGACACAGATTACAGTGGCTGCGCATTTACCAACATATGAATAGTCACAATTACATTGCTATAGATGTAAATCCATGATCCCACTCCAAAAGACAAAGAGAAATCTGTAGTATTGTAGTATGTATTCTACGGGCCCTGCGCTCAGCAAAGACATTAAGTCTCTGAACTAAAAAGGGGTCTTTGGCAACCACAATGAAAACAAATTGACACCTGGCCACCCAAAATTTCAACAGCTTGTATGCAACAGTCTATACATTTCACCATCGTGCAACTTGTTTAGCACAGCATAGTATTAAATGTCTCATATCGAGATAAATGATGATAAAGAAACAATACGTTAACAAAATTGACAGGGTTCTACTTTAACAATATTATAATATCAAGCAAAGTGCCCTGCACATTTTCCTTCTTGCAATTTGAAGATACATCATGTAAAACCTACGTAAAACACAGAAGAAAAGGATGTTAGCCCGTTCTCTCTCACTAACACTAGGCTACACTTCACAATGAAATATAATGAGTAGAATCCTTTAGAAATCTTTTTCTTTTTTTTTCTCACTGAAAATGTCAATCTCAACATACACGTACAGTCCTGTTACCTTGTAATTATTTCTTAGATGTTTAATTGTTTTTTTTTAAAGACACATTAGGTGAACTATTTGGCGGTGCAAAGTGTTCTAATGCTATTAGCATTGATGTCATATGGCTCCATTATATATTTGCTAGTGTTATGCTAAAAACTCAGTAATGTTACTTTCAGTCCTGTTACTTGTAAGAACAATCTTCCATTGAGAAAAAACTCTTTTTTAAAAAAAATGGCCTGAGATTGACCATTACACAGTTGATTAGGTTAGCGTTTGTTAGTAGATTGAGTGCTGAAAAAAAAGATTTCCCAAAAATGAATCTTGAAAAGCAAAAATGCAAATGGCACAGATTCAGATAATCTTTAGCTTGAAAAGTACAAAAAAACATAAAAGACCTCTTAATCCTTTAGTTTATTTGAGTAATTAAAAATCCCCAAATATTGATGATACATGGTTTTCACCGAACCTCAACGAGATAGTTATTAATATAAGGGATTTCGCAGATTCTCTGCAGTCCTTTCCAAGAAGGTCAAACTGTCAACAGATGAATTAAAGTCACAAAATGTTCAACTGTGGCACCCCCAAGTGGTACAATTTTAATTTCACGTGGATTGTCTCATTTCTCTACAAGCACAACATCATGACACTGATTAGTTTACATTAATTGTACACATTGTGGCTCTAAAGAGCAAGCTAAAAGGATAAAGCCAGTGATGATGAGGATATGCACTGGACACAGTCGGTTTCACACGTACGTTTATATCGTTCATGTGTATTAGTAACTCACGGTGATGATTGATGGTATTGATGAGTCTTAGGCCGACGTATGCGTGGTTGTTGGTCATGAGCACAACATCAAAGAGCTCCTCGCTGTCGGGGTAAAGCTCCCTCAGTTGCGTGTTCACAGCCTCCAGAGCCTGGCAGCACAACCAAACACAGATACGAGTTATGAAGAAAAAAGATCATGCTATATCACAGCAGCGGGGATGGATTTGTGTGGGTTGGGGTTTTATGCATATTACTCATTCACTCCCTCCAGAGACACGACCTAACACATAAAACTGACTCCAAGGAATCACTCTGCATTGGGTTCGATATGGAGTGTATGTGTTTGTTTCTCTGACCTTGACGAAGGAGAAGGCAGGTCCAGGGCTGAAAGGCTGCATTTCATGTTCCACCTGATACTTGACGTACTCCTCCATGCCTTGCTGCTCGTAGATTTGCTGCTCCTTCTCCATGTTGAAGAGGACTCGTGCAGACACGCCGATGGTGATGGCATTCTCCGGCTTGGGCTGGAGGATAAGAGTTAAAGAACATTTCATTTACATCCAGATTTGACTTGTTCTTTACAAACACAGTTGCTTTATTTGAGAATGTCTAAGAATGTGTGTTAGCCAATCGGGTTCAGAGTTGTAACTTTTCTGCCTGTTACTCCTTTGCCTATTCATAGTCTGAGCGGTAGCATACGGATATTGGAAACAGTTCTTTGTAATAAGGAATTATTTAATAAAGGCTTCATTACCAACAGTGGGTAAACTGAGTGAGCTAATGCGACAAAATAGAGGCGACAGTGTGATATGAAATACTTTCCTCTGGAAGACTCTGATAGTGAAGGCTCACATACCAGACTGGCTGACACATGTTAATTCTTGGAAGGCTAGGACGACAACACAAAATATAGCACACTGTGTGTATAATAGTGCTTGAACTGTTTGGTCATATTTTGACTGATAACCACGACACATTTTGACATTTTTCTTGTTTTGTAATACATTCTCATTGGTTATGAGTGGGCTGAACTTGAAATAGATATTACTGGAATGGCAGTTACAGATTTAAAGACAAGAAAAATCTATAAAAACTAAGATACGTCAGCCTTAAACATGGGGAGAAAATACTTACGGGATGAAAACTTCTACTTCTACTGCTTAAAGAGTATTAAACTAAGAGTTAATGTCACATTTTGCCCAAACTATCATCAAAGACAACTCCATGCTTCCTGCAAATTCCTGATAGTTGTAGTAGTCGTGTCTGTTTCTGCACATTTTCTCTTGGGAAGAAATCCAAATGAGTTGATAGCCTTTACGGAGAAGCGTACACCTGATCTGAAACAAGAGCCCTGTGTGCTTCGCTCAGTTTCCAGCAGACACAATGAAGCTGATCCACTGTATCCTGTTTCACCCAACTACATCTTCACCTAACTTTCTTTCACTATGGCTTCAAATGCAGCGTTTGCTATTAAACCTGGTATTAACCCTCCTGCTTTTACCAAGGCTAGACTTTGATAAAGTTGAGAAGCCAGATCAGTCATGGCCACTGTAAAATAAGCAGCCACGAAGTAGTGAACACGAGTGTGTCATGGCAGGCTTTAACTAGAAGTAAGAGCAACATAATTCTGCACCAAAAGTGAGGACCACAAGTTAAATTTGACTTCACAGTTTACATCTGATATGTGCAGCGAGCGTCCTCTTTGCTGTCAACAACTCTGATACTTTACAGAGGAATGGAAACTCATAGAAACTGCTCCTGTAGGTGGATGCTGCATTAGGAAGGCTGTACTCACTGGTTTAGGTTTTCTGGTGGGGGTGGAGGGCTTCAACACCATCCTAGCATCTTCCCAGGGGGCTCGGTTTCCGCTGCTGGTCAAGTCCTGTCCACTGGCGGTGAGAGAGTCGTTTAGACTCATCTTACCTCTTGGGCTCACCACTCTCCTGTCTCCCTCAGATCCACACTGAGTTCCAGTGCTTACCTTGATAGCTCTCTTATCTAGTCTCTCTCTCTCTCTCTCTCTCTCTCTCTCTCTCTCTCTCTCTCTCTCTCTCTCTCTCTCTCTTTGGCAGGAGTTCCCAACAAAGTCCTTACTCACTCTCGTATATTCACAATTTGAATTCAGCCCTGGTGCACTCAGGAGATGAGATCACTCTGACTGCAGCTGCAGAGGATTAGCCAAATGCTCTAAAAGAAGGAAGGAAGAGAAAGAGTGAGATGTCGCAGAATAAAATAGAGGTGGGCAGAGATTAATGTTTCCTCTTATCTCTAGCATCATGCGCATCGTATTCCTTCTTCAGCCCTTCTGCGCTTGGCTTTTTCTGTGTTCTCCTGGTACTCACACACACTGATGACTTCAAGCCATTATGCATCCTCCCCCTTTTTAACGCTTTCAGTGTCTAATCTCCTGAAGCAGCAGCACAGCATGTGATTTAGTGTATGTGACAACTGGTTGATGCACCCTATTGGATAAATCAGGCTGGCATGTCAGAACGCTGCTGTGTCATGATGCTTGTAATGCATCTATGCTTCAGTTCTTCTAACAGAGAGTTAGTGTTGGGTATCCTAAAACATAGAAGCAAAACTGTTTTCTCATACGATGCATCAGTAGACCATTTCAATTGAAGGTGGTTGTTATTATTTTATTATGTTGCATTGTATCCCATGGACTCTAAATCCCAATAGTACACTACTGTTTCATATTCCTGCTCAGCAGTGTGGGAAATGGAGTCCATACTGGGTCATTTGCTTCCCCCTGTGCATCAAATGATCATTTCCTCTTGCCCCTTCCCATATAAACCCCTGCAATATCTTTCTATTGATTGAATGACTGAGCAGCAGTCCCAGTTGCCAGGCAACGGCCAGGGAGTCAGACTGGCTGGGACATCCACATCTTGGATCTGATTGGCTGCGGGGACACCAGCCTGTATATATAACCCTCTAAATATGGCATGAATCAGAAACAGACCGGTGATGCAGGGAAACAAAGATGAAAGTCGAGGTCGCTCTTTGAAGAGCATAAACGTAGAATAAATTATGTTCGATTTTATGAGAACAAACAGGCAATTTACCAACTACAGATGTTCACTGGCAAGAAGATACTGAACAAACATTCATGCAGGGACTAAGGAGTCAGAGATTAATTAAGACACAACCTCATGGGCACATACAGCCATCATCTCTATATACCTGTCAGCTTTACATGGTTAGTAAATACTGGCTGTTGACATCAGGGGTATGTAAAAAAAAAAAGCTGCTTTGCTGACACCATTAGTGACCAACAGTAATTTAAAAAAGGGTTTTCACTACTTTTCAGTGTAGATTTATAGTGTTGCTTCCTGTACTTTCCAGGTCCACGTCAAGACTGAATCGAATTACAAACCAGCAGGGGGCTGTTTCGCCTACCTGTCCAATACACACATGAAACTGACAGCGCAAAGTGCCATTTGCAATTGTACCCATGTTATCATCAGGATAATGTGTTTGGCTGGGACCACATACTCTCCTGCGGGCTCTCCAGAGACCAGACTCAAAGAGCTTTTATCGATTGACAGAGGATAGCTGAGGGATTGTGTCTTTTATTGTGTGGAACCCGAGGATCTACAATATTTTTGCTCTATTAAGTATTTGTATTATAATCATACATGTTAGACATAATTAGAAATTAACAAAGCACACTCATTAGTGTGTCTCAACAGTTATATGTGTAAAAATCACAGAACAATCCTGAAATCTATTGATTGAACAATATATTAAATGTAATCCTGATTAAAACATTTCAGTTGAGTCTCTCAGTAGTGTAATGTACTGAAAGCTAAAGCAGTCATTTCTTGTATTACATGATCACAGCCACTAGAGCGTAGTAGAGGATAAACCTCTCAGCCCTGCAGTGTGGTGCTGAATACTTCACCGCTTCATTCATTGCACTGGGCGTTGCAGACAAAGAGGACATGAAAGAGATACTCTGTGAGTGTGAAAGAGGAAGTTCATCTAAAAAGAGGAGTTCTTACGCTTGAAACCCTTTGGAAATTGGGATTGTAGCTGTGTAGTGACTATACTCCTCTCTGGAGTGTGTATGTGGTAATTAATATTCATTATTATGGGCTAAAACTTATTCGTTTACTAGAATAAACCATATATTTTCAAAGAAAAACCAACATTCTGTTATATTAAGGAAAGGTTGGTAAAGTGTAACAATATAAAGCTCCACTTAATGTCGAATTTACACATTTCATGTCTATAAAGAGCCTCTGAAACAGCAAAAAAAAATGACATGATTTTAATCAGTTTTTTATAAATGAATAAAAAACATCACATTCTGCTGCATCTGTGGAACATCAATTATATATTTAGCCTTGCTGTGGAAAAACTCTGAGCCCTACTTGCTCTCTGCCTTTGTGTCTCTGCTTTCTAGTCTGGGGCTCTGAGGGGGTTAACAGGACATGGAGACAGTTGGGCCGCACCCACTGAGCTGATTTGAATAAAGCCGGCATTTGGCGCGAGGCTCAGTGGAGCTAGCCTTTCTTCATACCGGCTGTAACACCACCCCCCATGCACCTTGGAGTGGCGGGAAACATCAGAGAGAAAGAGGCACAGAGATAGTGAGAAAGAGAGGGGGACGGGTACTGCACTGGGTGGTTTCACACGCCTTCTCTGTACCTGCAGTCACTGGGTTACCCTGGATGCATGTCAGACACAAAATGTACCTTTGGGAGGGAAAAAAAGGACAGTGAGAAAGAAAAGAGGAAGAAAAAGCAACACGCCTCCCTCTCTGTTTTGGCGCGAGACGGCTAGAGAGATAATGCTCTCTCAGTGGTAGGCTGTGGGTGGAGACAAAAGCAGGCATGAGTGGAGTGGGCCAGAACAAAGAGGGCAACAGCCTGGACTACCCCCACCCCCCCATACACACACACATACACACACACACACACACACCACCTCTTATCAGCCCCCACCCCTAACACACAGCCCTAGGGCTTGAGGCAAAGCAGATGACTATTATAACCTTAATCAGTCCTTCAAAGCAACCACTCAGGCATGTTTGCCACCACCAGATTCTTTGTTCTAACTGGGGTTCTACTTAGTTTTGGCTTGAACCCTTTCCATGTATAAAACTCACAGCCACACACATATGCTTCAACCAGACACGGGTCGAGGCCTCTTTCTTGCTGAGTTAAGAGCTGGCGATCATCCACCGCCATGGTAGAGGACCCATATGAAGGTCATTTGTTGAGGCCGCAGCACCATTAACAGCACCCACAACGCTCTTCAAGTGACATCACTGGATTGGTTCTTATTGGCTTTCAGTGAGGCAACAGTCTAGATTCACCCCGACCCCTCTAGATCTGTAGTTTAAGTAAGTGGTTGGCAGCTGACTAAGCACCAGCATTTTTTGTCTGGCAAAATTCACCCATCAGAGAGCAAAAAGAGCAGAGCAGCGGTTCTTCTCACTTCCTGCCTCCAATGGGCGCAACACAAAAACAGGAAGTCTGTGCTGCCTGTGTGTTTCCTAGGCCTTATAACAGAGCCTCTCTCTCTCTCCCTCTCTCAATGTTTCATACATACACACACACACAGGCCTATAGTGGGGAAGAGGAAAGCAGGGCACTGATTATTACATAAGCTCCACAGTGGTGGTCACTCAAGCCCTGACTACAACAGCAGTCACATTCAGACGCAGGCTGAAAAGAAGGAATTGTAACCATGAAAGACGGACAGAGGCGTCTATGCACTATATATTCACCATCTGATAAGAGACAATCTGATAACACACACTGCATGTGTGTTTGTGTGAATCTGCATTATAGCATTCAAATGTATATTCATTCAAATACACTCTATATACTCTCACACTGCAGTAATTGGTCAATAAATTGGCTTCTGATGGGGGTGGGAGGGGGAGGTCTCACTGAGGGTGAGACAAAGAGCGCAAGCACTAAAGTGGAGATCTAGAGGGGGGTTGTAGTCGTGGTGGGGCCACTATGAGGTCTGCAGGGGGTTAAAGGGGACTTGGGGGAGGGGTTAAGCCCCTCTCTGAGTAGCTTGGGGGGGCAGAAGGAGGTGGGGGTTGGTGGTGATGGCACTCAATGGAGCTAAATTCAAAAGATGCAGTAAGTGTCTCAACTTCAACTGAAGCAACCTTACATCGCAGAGCTAAACAATGGAACATCTGCTGGCTGACAAAGCTGTGAGAGCGGCAGTGGCTCTGATTTAAACTGCAACTCTGTGGATAAAACCCCCAACAGTAGCAACAGGTTTCAACATATTTCTGAAATCATAGATACTTGGTATCAGCTCATTGCCTTTGGCAATATGATTAGATTGCTCCACTGTTTTTAAATGTGGGAAGTTGACTGTATTCAAAAGCAGTTTGGGAACATGTCAGATTTTACATCAAATAGTGCATATACTTGTATCCCAGTTTTTCAGTTATGTGTTGACACATCCGGGTCTCTGGTTTCACTTCTCCCAGCTTTGACAAACTTACAAGCTGTAGTACCAAGAACAAGTGGCACATAATCATCTTATCCTTGCGGTCTGCAATGTGTGCTGTGACGTCTTTCCCCTGAGTTGCAGTGTTAAAACAAAGAAATATGACCACAAACAATGCAATGATGATCTACAGGCTGAAATGAACATGCTACCGGTAATGTTAAACCTGCATATATTGTTTTATTTTTGGTGGCCATTTGATGGCAGTGCAACAAACTGCAAATAGAACATTGACATAGTATCATTATCATTATCATTATAAGGTTAATGACGCCTGATTAATGTTAACTAATTTAGGTATAAATTGTGCTTGTATTTATTGTGCTAATATACTCATTTAAACACAAACTTTCAAACATACACCCAAAGGACCATAATGGAAATAAGCTCTCTGGGTTTATTGTGTTTTATCCTTTTGACAAAATGTATACAATGATATAGCATTATGCATAAATTATTTATTTATATATGGCATATGTTTATCTTTTTATGTTTTGGTCATAAAAAATTTAATTAAATTCAATATGGCCAACGTGTTAGCAAACCTTTTTTTATTTACACAACGAACACACATTGATAAATATTATTGTTATTTTGAGGTTGTGTTTGTGTCCACCTGAAGAATGTAAGTCTAATTTTCATTCTCATTTTAGCTCTTTTGGGTCTCCACCAACCTTCTGAGGGAAATGCATGGCTCTGTAGCTGCGTAATGCTCCACTGTGTTCCTCAACTAGTTGCTACCTTTGTCTGGCTGCAGTCTGGTGCTGGGCAGGTTAGGTTTATAGTTTCCATTGTTGGTGATATGATGAAGAAGCCATACTCAACAGAGAGATGGAGCAAATCCAGAAAACCTGAAATCCTTCACCTGCCAAGGCTACTCAGACAGCATAGAAATGATAAACAATGGCACAATGTTCACGAGTCAAAGACATGTCAGCACAGAGTCAGACAATCAGAAATATGGACAATGAATCATGTAGTCAAGCATGTAAATAACCAGGTTTCACATAATATCCCCGATATGAAAAATAATAATAATAATAATATTAATAATAATAATAATGATAATGAGAAGAGTCAACACCAAGATACTCATTGGGAGCATACTGTCAACTTTAGTGACTCACTCACAAGCCATGTCACCCTCACCCATTTAGTGTATGTGTGTGTGTTGAAAGGGGTGGTGGTGAGTGGGTTGCCAGGGTGAGGGTAGCACAGCTGTCACTGTTGAGGCCCTTTCCCCCCCTCTCTCCTTGTGCTTATCCATTAACCAGCGCCATGGTTACATCACCGCAGCTAATGCTCCCTCTTATGTCTCCAGTGGCCAAAGACCCTATAGGAACAGATTACTCATGTTTGTGTCTACAAACTCACACATAACTTGTGAGGCTTTTTTCTAGTCTCCCATCCTAATTGCCTACTTTAGTAACATTGGCTCATTTGCAGTGTTGGCTATGCATTTGTTTGTTTACTCATCCACTGTTGGACTGTCCATCCTCTGCGTGACTGTGTCATAAGTCCAGGTCAGAGAGTTTGACACGAGCCACTGACAGCTCACACTGTGATAGTTTGAAGACCTTTTGATGGGTTCATTATAATCAGAGCTGTGGTGTGTCTGGCCCCAGATGGCAGCGGTGTTTACACTAACGGGATTAGGATTAGCTCCAGATTAGACAGGCGAGTTGAAAGGCCTGCTCTGCTGACACGATATGGCCGCCTAGCCCTACGCTAACCCTACTGAATTCGTCTCAGATGCTACTAACCCACAACAGACAAGATAGCTGTCTGCTGAGGGGGGTAAGGAAGATGCTTGTGGAAAAGCGCAACTACTAGAAGAAAAAAAAACATACAACAGGTGCTGCACAGGAGCTCCCAACACTTTATGTGATTATTTGGTTTTAAGGGGGTCTAATTTGTTGTCCTGGCTGAGGTTTAAAGCAAAACACTGGTTTGACACCAGTCAGCTGTGGCCAGATGTATCCACAGAGAGAGGAACATATACAGCATGTTCCAACTGAATCATCACTGTTATGTAACACCGGCCTTAGGATGGGGAGGGTGAGCAGCAGCAGAGAGAGAGAGAGAGAGAGAGAAACTGAGCTCAGAAGGCTGACCTAGATCAGTAAATGGTGGAGATAAGTACCTGTGTTGGGGGGGGGCAGGAACCAGCAGACTGGGTCTGAGAGGGATTGTCAGGGAACAAGGGATGTAGCGAGAAAGACAGGGATGCAAGAAGACAGCAGGAAAGGGAGATAAACAGGAACGCAGGGAGTCAAAGAATGTGATTTCTTGCAGCATAATAATTTTTTCAGTGGTAGGCTCACAGCCTCATTGGGATCAGATGGACAGTAGCCGCCACAGCCTCGGCTGAGTCCCAGTGACACAACCAGGCTGGAATGTGGGTCAGTAGGCAGAGAGCTGCAGGACTAAGACTAGGGAAAGTTTCCTGCAATCAGTTGTGTGTGTGTGTGTGTGTGTGTGTGTGTGTGTGTGTGTGTGTGTGTGTGTGTGTGTCTGCGGCTCTTCCCGATTGTGTTTCCCCCATCTTCCTTGACCGGCAGCCACTTAAAAATAAAATAAGGGGAAGGGTGTGTGTTGAGTGTTGAGTAAGAAAACGGGATGACAGTGAGTCCACTTCTCCTCTCCCCAGCCAACTATGATTCCCACCAAGCACTGAACCGTCCCAAATCTCTGAACCAAGCCACCTAATGGAAGATGGTTCAATTCAACTGCAGATCATTTTCACACGGAAGATCATAAGTTTATCATAAACCTCTTTCTCCTCCGTCTATATTTAATGTCCTATATTCACTCACATATAGGTCAGAGATACGCAGCCAGTTCAACCATGCTCTTAAAATCACAAACCAGTGCATTTTGCACATGGTTCGTTTCCTACTCTGCCCCACTGTGTAAACACGCAGTGTATACATGCTATACAAACCAGGCCAGTTAGAACACAACCAGTTGACATGGTGGAAATGTTGCTCAATGTGCCTGTGTGTCTGCGTGCTGTTTTTATTTGAAAGTGCAGAGGTAAGAGATTCATCACAGATACAGCTATGGGTTTTTAAAACTTGCGCAAGTTTATCCTTCCACTTTCACAGGAACAAAGATGCACTTCATATGTTGCTTGATTAGAAGCTTTTAAGGTTATATGTAGTTATCGCACTCGTTTTCCCCCAAACTGCAGATCCCCACTCGTTTGACCTAGATGGTGGTTTAGGAGCAAGACATGCCGGAGCGACGAGTATAACTGGTTGTGTTTCTTGTCAGGGAGACCTGCCAGAGATAAGACGTCTGCTTTTGTGTTTTTCTGCCATTGTTTACAAGGTTGAGCCATTGTTCTGAGGTGATGCCGTTAGAAGCAAAGGGTTACACATGCAAAGACCCTACTAAATGTACTCACTCTTTGGCCATAGGAATAACAGGGTGAAATGTGTTGGTAACCACACACATGCTCAAAAAGAAAATGAAAGATTAATGAGATTGCTTTTTACAGAAGACCAGTGTGTGTGTGTGTGTGTGTGTGTGTGTGTGTGTGTGTGTGTGTGTGTGTGTATGTGTGTGTATGAGGAGGATGTATAAATTAGAGAGAGGCTGCTCTCAATCCAGCCAAATCATCAATTCTCCACAGTCCCACCCTGATCGCACACATCACACACTTCTGTCTGACCACCAGTAAAGCTGTCACAGTCTGTCTTGTACCCTGGGAATATGTAGACCTCCATGACAAAGGCATGAACGGATCTCCTCTTACATCCGCCTGATATTTAATAAAGGGAACAGCAACAGGTTGCAGCTGTTTGGGACTAAAAGGCTCATTTTACTGCGGAAAACAAATGTAGCCTGCAGATGTGAGAGAATAAAACACAGGTGCTCTAAGAGGACACAGTCACAGTTTGAGCATGTGTGTGAAAGTGATCACATGTGCCCTTCAGAAGTCACGGCTCAGTGTGGGCGTTGCATGAATTTGAGAGCAGAAAATCTGGTCCGGCAAGTTAACCGTCAAAGCATAGCGGAACAGAGATGAGCATCCTACTGGAAAAGAAAAGATCCTCTTACCTCATTATTTCCTTTCAGGGAAAACCCATTTGTTTCAAACATAGGAGCGTCATAATCACTGAGTGCTTATACTGTCAATATTAGCACACATGCCGCTGCTGTTTCGAAATTCCTATCAATGTGGGGATTTCATTTTTTAAACTGCAACTGATCAATAAGTGTATATCATTTATCATTTATTTGTAAAAACAAACAATTAATGAACTGTCGAATGTTGGGTATTTTAAAAACAAGCCTGCATATTTCAGTTCTTGAAAAATACAAACATGGAGATCCGATCTTTACCCAAACATCAGCAGTAATCTCATTTTGCATTCCCAGAAACAAAGTGCAGGCTAAATACTTTGCATGTTGGTGTTGAATAGTTGCATTGCCCAGAAATGAACCGGCAACTACGCTAACAGCACATCTTTTAGAGAAATACTTTGAACCTTAACCATTATTATATTAATAATTGATTTCCTACTCTTGTGTTGCATCACTTCAGATGACTTTCATGCTCAAAAGGTAACAGGAAACGAATCAGACAGATTGCTCCGATCTGGTCCATGACCTGATATCTGATTTCGGCTTTCACTTCCTGATGCAGTATACACCGTTTGCTGTGATTAGACTTCACCATCCTTTCACTCAGTTTGCATTACCTCATATGTTGGTTGACTTGTTCCCAGTTTACCAAAGAAAATAGAGGAGTACTACAAGGCACTAAGTTTTGCAGAATAATTAGTTATTTCTTAATTAAATGTCAAAGCAAAGTCAATATTGTTGCATTGAGTTTCAATTATCAATTGAGCATAGATGGGGTCATTTAACTTCCTCAACTGAGCCTCCTGAGACTAAACGCTGATTTTGTAAAGGAAATATTCAACTGTGCCAGATAATAGTGCCCGCAGGGCCACAAATGGGACCCAGAGAGTGTACACAGGCAGGTGGAACACCATGTTACCCCTGCCGTAACAAAAGCAAGTGAGGTGTGAGACGGTTGGAGTTCAGGGCGTGCCTGGCTCGTCTGTCAGGCTGTACTTGAATAAAATGGTTGCTTTGAGTCTATTATCCAAATGACTCATGAGTCATCCAGGCCTGCAGAGACTCGTCTGAGGGGTCATTGATGGGGCAGCAGCATCTCACAGGAAGTTCGGTTATTGCATGAAACGTTGTGTGGGTTATGCTCTCCATTTTGCACGACATTGATTTCCCACACCTACTCATCAATATTGGGCAGAAGGTACCCACAACTACCTGTCTGCAAATGACATACGGCAGTGTCAGGATCTTAGCAGGGTTATAAATCCTACAGGGACTATGAACTGAAAATCTGTAGTCAGATTAGAGTCGCAGGTTACAGTTTAACACTGAACGAAGCATCTGCTGCCAAACACAAGTGTTCATCTATCAAAAATTAAGAAAATAAAAACCCTCAAGAAATCTCTCTTTACTACAGCCCTCAGCTCTACTCTCTGGGGAACAGCAGTTGCATGAATCTGACTGGCCCACAACACACACACACCCCCCCCCCCACCCCACCCCCTAATTATGTGGACCACAAAGCAATAGAAAGGCCAAAGTCTAGTAAAAGGTTTGTCACATAACAAATGCATGCCTTAGTGGACAAGAGGGACGTGTCATCCAATAATGAAGAAATTAGAGAGATTTTCACTTTTTCCATTTAATGGTCATTTTCCAGCCACTTCCATTGAAGCAGTGCTGCTCTCCGACTGCATACCTGTGTGAATAACTGCACCAGATCCAGGTAGCAGTCAACTCAACCCCCGTCTCCAAACCACTGGGGACTGTTCTAAAGATACTGATTGTACCCGTGTGCGAGTGTAACCTAGTTCAGCGCACATCAGTTGCCCAGCGTGCAGCAGCCACTGCAGAGGGGAGGATCCACAACAGTATCACACACACTCTTCAAGGGCAAGTCTCAAGGACAAGCTGGGTTTAACCTCCAGTAGATCAGCAGCTGGTGCAGAAGACGCGTTGGTTTACACAACAGAACCGCAAAGTGACACAGGGGGGGGGGGTCCAGCAGGTTACTTTTTGTATGATCTGCCCTCATTTACAGCTGATTTGAGGGCGATCGATTGTTTTTCTGGAGAGGCACTACCACCGCAGCATGGGGAGGATCTTACCTACGCGAGAAGTGTGAGGCGTGATAAATCTGTCATTTGTTACTTCTGCCTCAAACATTTAAATCAAGGGTTCATTCTGGTGCAACATTTCGTTAGGTTGCCATGGAAACTAATAACTAACTATTGCTGTGGTAACAAATTTGATGGCAATGTTATTCGATATAAATTTTATAAAAGAATACGGTAACTTGCGTCTTTGTGTGTGTCATTGCGTAATATTTAAATAAAAACAAGACTACAGGTTTGTATGCAAATATGGTATAAAAATTTAATGGTGTCGTCAATGTTAGCATGCTTTTAAAAAAGAAAAAAAAAAAAAAAAAAAAAGAAATCAACCAAAATTAGGAGAAGCATTGAAATCACAAAGTGACGAGTGAATATAAAGTACAGCAGTGCTACATATTTTTTCGCCCATTTTTCCTACTTTCTTATCAAAATAGAGATTCCTCAATGCCTGGCGGCATGTCATAAAGAGAAGCATAGCTTGTTGAAAACTCTTGTTTTGGTCTCCTTTACCAGGAGTGATAAGCTATTATTTACAGAACAGTTTGTACATCAAACACACTCACTCACACACTCACACACTCACTCACTCACTCATATGTACACAGAAGGGCATTCACACCTCACTCCATTAAAAACACACATCCTGAAGGCTACATAAACATAAACTCACTATCACACTTCCAAACTATTAAAATGTTCTTAATTCCCATCACAGCATACCAAGATTTATCTTAGTCATAGCGATATAAAAAAAAAAAAAATAAAAAAAAATAAAAAATCAATTCCATTACCCATGTTCAAAACTGAAATACTGTCCAAATAAAAAATAAAAAACACAGCACACTAGATGTTGCTGCTTCTCCCCATATTAGGAAGCCTACAGCAATATGAATGTCCTCCAAAAAAGAAGTCACGGCTATTTACATGAGGCTGTTACAGAAAAACTGTAGCTTTCCAAAAGTGACAGATAACTTGAGAGTAAAGTTCCTGAATGTGAATAATGAGGCAGTCTATTTCACCGGCGTCTCAAGAGCGCTTCAGTTCAGCTAATCTGCGGAGAAGCTGCTGCTGTCTGGTTTTCAGGCGCTTCTTCTCTTGGAGCTGCCGCTTCTCCCGGGTGTGAAGGTCCGACAGGTAGTCCGTCGCATGGGTCAGGATGGCCACCTTCGGAGTCTTGGCCGACTCCAGGCCGGGGATCTGATCGCGCAGGGCGAGGAATCGGGAGCGGAGATCGTTCCTCCTCTTGCGCTCAAGGAAGTTGTGGTTCCGCCTGCGGTCAGTGTCCTCTGCGTCGGAGTTTTGGGGACTCTCGGAGGGGGAGCTGGGCTGGGAGACACCAGCCGAAGAGCCCGGCTGCTGACTGGATGATGTGCAGGTACGCTTGCTTGGAGGCTCTTCTGCATACTCCTCATCCTCCTCCTCCTCTTCTTCCTCCTCCTCCTCCTCGTCGTCATCATCTTCCTCGTCGTCGTCCTCATCCTCAGGGTCACTGTCTGGAGAGCGGGCGGCGTAGTTGTGCTGCTGCCGATGGACGGACATGTGGAAGCGTTTGGGGCAGGGGTCAGCCCGGACCGTGATGGTCACCGGCTTTCTGACATTCACCAGCCGCACCCGGTTCTGCTTGCTCTCCACGGTGACAACATCGATTTCCTCTTCATCATCTGTGATCACATATGAACAACTCATCAATACACATAGAAAAACGGTTTTAACAGCATGATGTTTCTATGACATCCGTTACGAAATATGTCACAGAAGAATCAAAACTTAACCAAACTGACTATAAGAAAAGTGTTTCCCACAGCCAGGCATGCAAATCCCTACTCCTCCATCTGAGGAGGGCAGAGTAGGAGCTGATGTGTTAACAGCAGTGGTCATCCATGCCAAACCTCGCAGGAATTCGGGCCTTTGTCTTTGAACACTGAGCATTCATCAACAATTTAAATGAGGAGATCTGCTGGCAGGGGGCACTCCCTAATTTGGGAAATGTGAAAGAGTTACTCTCAGGGTCTGTCGCTGGGAGAGTGTAGGAGCAATAAATCACCAGGTCTCGGTCACCCCGCCCCTCTACCGCACTCTGATTGTAATGCAGAGGCAGATATTGAGAGGGGGTAATTCAACTCAAAGTGACGGGGGCGCGGTTTTTAAAAGATTGCTCGGGTAATCTGAGCAAACATGTGGCGCATTATGAAAGTGAGAGTAAAAAAAGAAATGCAGCTTTAAGGTGACTGTTGTACTTGATAACCCCTCTGCACCAAAGACCACAGTTATGCAACAGCAGCCCGGCTTTCCAAATTACGCATTGTTAGAGGGCAATATAATCCCGAGGCAGGAGCAGGGTGGGGCAATTTAGAGCATGGCTGCTTCCTTACCAGAGGAATCAGAGCGAGACTCGGAGCCAGACGACGCCGGCTTCCTGCAGCTGCTTGTCGGGAAGGTGAGAACAGCCGCGGGGTCGACGCAGTCTGTCGCCGAGGCGGCGAGCGGGCCACCGGGAGAGGCGCACTGCGCTTTGCTCGGTCTCACGGAGATCTGGGCCACCGGGGGGACAGCAGCCTGCGCCGCAGCCGATACTCTCCCGTTGACCTTCTCCAGCTGCTTACTGGCAGAGAAACTACTCCACATGCAGTCCTGGATGATGATGGAGCTGAGGTTGCCGAACAGCTCCCCTGTGTCGGGGATGAACTGACCCTCGCACTCCTCGTCCTGCCCCAGGACTTTGGAGAGCCAACTGAGCTTGTCTCCCGGCGAGAGGTGGGGCGCGCCGCCGCTCAGAGTCCGGGTGGGAGACATGGGAGGGGTGGGCAGCAACTCGAACTTTTTCCATATGTCCTCGCTCGGTGCGGTCGACTTGTAAAAATCCTCCTCTCGGTCGAAGTCATCGAAAAAATAGTGCTGGTAGCAGTCGTACTCCATGTTCACAGTTAATAAAATCCTCTGGGTTTATTTCCAGAAATGATCAAATGACACCAGCTGCCTCTGAGAAACGTCCTGAACAACCCTGAGGGGGGAAATATCACAGTGATTAGCAATGATCTTTTTAAAGTAGTTCCCAGTACGATCACATTTCAAGCATCCATCTAATGGGCCATTAGGATAGCACATCCCTTTAAAAGCCTACTTTCTACAAACGGGACCACATTAATAATTGATTGCGTCTTGCGGATGCTCCCTTTGAAGGGGAGGACTCAAGCTGTCCAGGACCACAGACATACATATACATATACATATATATATATATATATATATATATATATATATATATATATTTATTTATATATTTATTATTATTATTTAGGCGTCAACTATGATTCAGTGCAAGCATTTTTTTTTTTAAGTAGACCACACGAGCGATCTAGTCTACAGACTGTATGACTATCCTGCGTAAAAGTAACGCGCGTGGTTGCATTTCCTGAACTGCAGGCAGCGCTTTGTTCCACAGAGTCATGTGTACCGGCGAGGAGGAAAAGTATGCTGCTTCACAGCCAGCGTGGGCTCGCGCTCACACACGACCCCCACTATTTCCTCATCGGAAACTTTTTTAAAAGGCAGGCACTAGAATTAAACTACTCACCGGCTCTCCGCAAAACAAAAAAAAAAAAAAAAAATCCCACCGCGAAATTCAGGGCATTGGTAAACCCCTCGGCAGCCAAAGAGCAAAGAGTCCACGGATCACGGGGATCAGACGGATAAAAGCCGAGCGAGCTGTTGTCGGACACAACGGTGCGCAGCTTGGACGCGGTCTTTACTTTTGTTGCAGTTTGATTTAAAGGTAAAACAAAACCGGGGCTCACACAAACGATCTCAGGGTCCGCCCCACAATGTGTTATAGGAACCACACAGTGCGTTTTTCGCGCCAGTGAGATATCCTGTTATAAGGAGCTAAAAAAGTGCAGGGAGGAGCCTCAGAAATATCTGCAGCGGTAGATCCGGGTAAGCCCCTCCATTTGCATCCGAGGCGGGGGGGGGAGGCGCTCAGCCCCGCCCCGTCTACAACACCAATTATGGTCACAATAACTGGCGTATTTCATCATCGATATTTGTTGATCTTAGTAGTAGTAGACGGAGTAAATATGTTTTTTGTTAGTCCTTTCCTTTCATCTGAGAGATTGCTATTTCCATGTAGCCTCCTTTACTTGCAAATCATTTGCTACACTTCTACTCGACTATGTTTAAAAGTGGAATATTGTACTTTTTTTTACTCCACTATATTTACTTTGACAACTTTAGTTGCTTTAGTACCAACTTTGTATATTATATTTACAAAGTTAGTACTCAAGGATCAACTTAATATCAATTTAAAAATAAAATATAAAGCTATGTCATAGATTAAATTACTTATCTGAATATAAAGTAGCATTCCACGTTCACCTGCTACAGAAGTAAAAGAGCACATTGATGCATCAGTAATAATGATGCATTTGGTTGATATATAAAGCTGAAAAAAAGTAGTTGATTACTTTTCTTTGTCTTATGTAATAGTGAGCTGAATATTTTTGATTGCACAAGACAAGACATTTAAAGATGTTGATTTATGCTTTAGGTGATCAACTTTTCATGGATCAAACAAGTAATTAATTTATGAGAAATAATTATCACCAGGTTGGGCTAATAAAACGTCCCAATAGTATGAAATTAAAATAAAAAATCCCAGGGGACTATTTTCTCCATAAGGAATACCTTTACTTGAAAGCAGGACATAAATGCAGGACTTTAACTTGTAATGGAGTAGTTTTACATTAATGTAGTTCTGCTTCTACTCATGTAAAGGATCCATCTTCCACCACTGCATCCCATCATAATAAACACTTAGTCAATGTTTCACCATAACCACAAAATGCATTTGAGATGGTCCACATGTCCAGTTTGCATTGCGAGACGAGCCGTGGCCCTCATCCTTAGGTAAAGTTGACATGGCTCAACCTTGAGGCCAAACATTAGTTTAAAGAGGATCTTCTTTTCCTTAATCCTGTTAAAATCCGCAGATCTCCAAACCCTAAAAAAAATCCCAATCCTCTTTTTCCAACAGCACTTTTTTAATATGTCCATTATAACCGATAACCAGCTGCAGACACATCAGATGGAAAGGGAAACAAAGCAGCTGTATAGCAGTTTCATTGTATTTATGTGAAATGTTGTTGAGTCACAGTATCAGTATCATTTATATTACAAAAAATAGGAGTTCAATGTCCTTAATCTCCATATCCAGCATGACACAGGTGTATACTATTCCAAGCCACTAAGCATTTCCACAGTGACGGGTGGAGTGCATCTTTGAATGACCTGCATTGAACACAAAAGACCACACCGAGTACACAAACAGCCGAGAGCCAGCTGTCTGCAGGTGGTGGTGAAGTGAGTAATCTTCTTTACAGTGTGATACAGCCTCTTCAGCAGCAAACAAGTTAATGTCTTAAACAAACACTATTATATTGGGTCTTAAATTCCCTGTTTACAGGATACAATAACAGCTCTGTCAGAGAAAGAAAAGACCTCCCTTGTAAAAACCCTGTGCACTTATCGACCTGAAAACATTTAACTATTTTAACCATGATATGACCATATTGAACAAGGCAATGATTAAGTAGACACATGATTTGTCTATATATTGTCTGGTGAGGACAAATGCAGCCTCACTTTAGAGCAAAAGGTCAAAGTTCACCAACGTCTCATGACCAGACACCGCCAGGTCAAAATCATTCCCGGACCTCACCCTTACTAACATATTGATTAGTTCGGCCCGTAGCATACACGTCTCCTCCTTGATTAAGTATCTTGGCTGACAAGACAAACCCCCCAATATCTCTGGTCACACGGCCAAGTTGATGACACTGATTAGTGATGGGCATCTGTTGTCAGCAACAGGCCCGAGGTCACTCCCCTGATTGTGTGGCATCTTTGAGTGTTAAAGTGAACTAAACGCAGTACCAATCAATACATACAGTAGCTGTTTGGGAGCTTTTGATTGCATTGCAAGATCTCTATCAGCAGATGGAGTCTGCCCTACAAGTTGCCATACAATAAAAAAAAAAGAAAGAATAACCTTCAGATTTCAAATGAAACACAACGTTTAGGGATGGACTTGATTAGAGCTCCCAGTCTTGACTAAACCGTGTCTCTGAATTTCATAGCCAAGACTTTAGACTTACTTGTGCAAGTGATGTTGTCCTGCTAATTGCCAGGTAAATCCACGCTTTATTTAGAAATTGCTTTTTTAATTGCAGGAACACTCATTGTCATTTTTTCACATATGCTCTGTGGAAAATATTTTATCTATGATAACTCTGCAAGTATGGACTTGGTGCGCTTGGTGAACACTTTATAGCCTGTGAAAGTTGTCTAAGCCTGTTTGTATTTATTGTTGTAATATTAGTTTAATGTTGCCTTCTTGGCCAGATCTCTCATAAAAAAGAGATTTTAATTTCAGTAAGACTTTTACCTGGCTAAATAAAGGAAACATGAAGAATGATAATATACGCACATCAGTGAATTTTAATTGGATTGCATTCTAAATTTAAAATAAGTTCAAAAAGAGACGTGTTCTTGCCAACGTTAAGCTTCACCAATGTGATGTTGGAGTTATTTCCCCCACAGAGCAATGATCATAGCCTGTAGATCCTGTAACTTCACATCCCATAATTACACAGTGGAACAACCCTCAATCTGCTATGTTGGGAGAATTGCATCCCTGCCAAAGAGAAGAAAGAAACATCTTTGGTCCCATAAAATGCAGATGAGGCCCTCCTCCCCCTCCTCTCTTCTGTTCCTTCATCAAAACTTGGGGATCTTTTCCTCAGCAAGGACATTGTTGGGTTAACAATGCTTAACACCAACAATAGCCTTCTCCCCAAGTCATCTCCCAGCTTAACTTCAAGTACCTGCCATTGTCCTTCATTGTCATAGTAGCATACGTGTGAGGATCGTAGAAAGAGGGTGCGGGGGTCGGGCTCCACCTCAGCAGAGTCCTCATGTCTGCAACACCCACTCAACCGGCTGAAGAGTATCGGTCACAATGCAGTGCAGGAATTTGAATGTTTGTTTTATTTCGGGGGACTGTGTGGAATTGTCCCCATGCGCTATACAAGGGGGCATCCTCCTTTTCCCCACGACCTCTGTGACATGGGAACCCCCAAAACCCTGACCTCTAACCTTCTCCAACCATCTAAAAAGATACAATCTGGAGCAAAAGTGGGGCCAGTCACCCGCAGCTCAGAGAAAAGCCATGCAGATGAGAAAGACAACGTAAATAATTCACCCAAGTGTTATTGCTCCCCAGGGATGTAACACGCCGTATTCTGACACCCCCCTTCCTAAAATACCATAAGAGTGTGAGCAGTAGGGTGCCAGCTTTACCTGCTAACAGCTTTCACACACCAAAGATGTATATCTAGCAATGCATGCCTTACAACAAGTCTTTACTGTTGATGTTATCGCTTGTCCTTTAATTTCCTCCTCAGCTAAGTTACAGAAAATATCATCAGATATGATTACAGTCTAAGATCCTGACCTTTCTTTAGCAACTCTTGTAGTTAATGTTCAAATGGCAACTACACCTCTGAGTTAATGATTAGGGACAAACTGAGATTGACACGTTAGGGACATGCTTTATACATGTTAAAAAGGACTGAGTACATTATGTGAAATACTAACATGGTTGAAGCAGTTGGAGAGCCACATCCCTGACCGCAACCACGGCCACACTGCAGCACACATGGACTGAGTTAGGCTGCCACCTGGTGCTCGCTATGTGTAATTACTGTGGAATGGCCCTGTGGGAGATGAAGCGTTCATATTCTTTATTTAAGACGAAGTAGAATTACAACAAAGTACACCATGACATGTAGAAGTCTTACATTCAAAATAGGGAACAGCACAGAAGTATAATATAGTTTAAGTGTTATTTTATTATCACAGGTATACAGTATGTTTGTGTAAATAGTATTTTAATGTTGTAGCTGGTCAGGGAGGGGTTCATTTTCCATATTTAAAATACTGTTGAGTAGTAATCTATAGCAATTCATCATATTGTATACGATGATCTTGAGTTTCTTCATGTGAAATCTTAATCAGCAAGGTTACAAACTATGCACTGTACACTATAACTGAACAAAAATGAGGGGAAACAGAAGTAGAAACTAGAATATAATGGGACTACTCAAAGTAAATACTATAAAGTGCAGGTATCCTTATATTAAAGTGCAGTATTTGAGTGGAATGGCCTGACTCTCAACACCAGTATAACAAAACAGGGAAAGATAAGATTCAACGCGTGATCATGTCAGACTCTAAAAGATCTCACAAAAATTGACAGACTTCTGCAGATGGCCAGTATAATAAATCTAGTCAAACAACATAGTGGACAGAATTACAGATTCTCACATCCCGCACAGATGATGAACTGATCGCTGGATCTAAAATCCCTTTTATCTAAAAACACTGCGATCAATAGCAGCGTTTTGTATTCTGCACTGTTACTACTGTTTGATATAATGTTTGTTGTTAATACACTATCATACAGAGGAATACGATTTGTATGTTATCAGGTGTTGCAGCACAAATTTGCTATACGGCACAGTACTTTGTAATGTTACCTTGATGTCCAGTAGATGGCGCCATAGTGGCATGCTGAACTTAAATTCAATTTTGTGGTACTTGACTTGAGTATTTCCTCTTTCTTACTTTTCATATGTTTAATTTTGTAGATTTTACACCACTGTCTGCTAAAGTGAATACTCACTTTGCAGATTGAGAGATAAATCATATGATGATATTATAAAACATGGGCTGCACCTCAGCAATGCCCAGACCCATCAATATCTGCTGTGGCCACAGCATGCCTCTGGCTCTCAGAAAGAAGAGTCTGGTCCTTCCTGTTTGGATAAACTGGCTTTGGACTCCTAGTCAGAGACGCATAGTTTTCCCTGGACATGAAGGGAATGAAAAATTGCAGTATGAAAATTAACTAAAGCTATCAGACAAATGCAGTTCGGAAAAAAAGTACAATATTTGTCTCTGAGATGTAGTGGAGAATTATAAAGTTGGATAAAATGGAAATACTCAAGTAAAGTACAGTTACATATATATATCTATATATATATAGATATATATATGAACCCAAAGTTTGCTAACATTAGCCACCATAGTCATATCAGAAGTAAGGACATAGCAACAAAACCTCTAAATATACTGAATTGAGCAAAAGGTGTGTTTTATTGATCGTGAAGTCTTGTGTTAATTCCAAAAATTGCATTTGATCCCATTATGGTTGTTTACATGACTATGTGGGTGTTTTGTGTGCGTGATGTGATTCAACTGGAACAAGGCTTCCAAAAGTGAAGCCAGATGGTTGTGACTTGATCTGTGCAGTAATTTTACAAGATAGGCGATTGCACTTTGATCAAAATAAAAGTTTTGGTTAAAGGGTGAGTAAAAGTATGGACCCTAAGTACTCATAGTTACTCATTTACACGAAGTGTAAAGGTTGGCTATGCTTACAATCTTTCTGGAAACAAATCTGTGGGATTAAGATGTTTTTGGAGGTCAATAAGAGACAGCAGATTAAATATTATCGGGAAGGAGAGCACATTATTATCTCAGTTGCTTTGCCTTCACTGCTCTATTTGATGGGTGTGTGCAAATAGACAAAAGGGTGTGTGCTTAATGTATATTTGCATTGGAGAAACTAGAATCCTATTTAGAAAGGAGGCGATAGGAAATAAAATGCTACCCTACATAGCCAGGGGACACAGGGCACAGGACCACATTTACTGACAAGGAAAATAAAGGTGCTTCAAGGTATTAAAAGCATTGTGTAACCTTAACTTACAACCACTACTTTCAGTCTAGATTCGAAAAGGAAAAACTCTTTACTGAGACACTGAACTGAAAACTCGCAACCTGCAAACTTGTTTTCCCATCACAGAGGTGGAAGTGAAAGAAATCAGGTGGCCTTTGTTTTCAGATGAGTCTCCACACCCAGATTCAAGATATCTCTCTCCACTTAACTAGTCCACCATATCGAAAAACACTGACATCATATTAGTAAGAGCAAACTTTGTCACCATATGGTCCAGTCTTTACTTTTACTGACTACTTCTTACTTTACCAATATTTTATGCAATTTGTTTATTTAACAATTGTTATTCCCTTGGGCTATGCATAATGAATGACGATTCAACTTTGAGTCATCATGCTTTGGGATACTGTGCATGTGCCTGTTGTGTGAAAGGGCCCTACGAGTGACTGGCACTCACTCTGGCTTTAATAGTGGAACTGATTGACATCAGCAGCCAGGGCAATAAAGTTATTTCGATCATAAATCCTGCTCGCTGTGCAGATGGAGCAACTTGTCCTTTGGGTTCATTTGGTCAAATACGTAGCAGGGGTCACATGTGACAAATTTAACGTTTAGTGACTTTTAATGTCGTTTTTTGTTTGTTTTTTACTGCATTTTCTTGTCACCAAGATTAATTTCCTTCAGCACTTCAAGCAGCATTCGACACGGAACACGCGATGACGCGTCATTGCATTCAATGACGTAGCGTAGTAGAATGAATGAGCTGGCGGACCACACGGACCACGAGAGACTTTCACTCGGACACGATGGGGCCATGAAGCCGGCTTTTACCTTCCGACACTGATGAATATTACGATATCTCTAAAATCATATTTAATTGATTTATCTTCCCGAAGGCACGATGGCACGAGGAGAGGGCGCCGAGCAGTACGCAGCGAGTTTACTGCTAGTCAAGCCTATAAATACAGAGATCAAGACAGTAAAGGTGAGAGCAAGCGACGCATTATATATTTAGATTTCCGGGGTTATTAAAATGTCTTTCGCCTGTTTATTGAGGGGCGTAAAAAGGCGCCTATATTTGAAATAAAACGTCAGAACAGTTGTGGTGGTGACTTCCTTTCGGTGTCTGAAACGCTCCTGGAGTGACTTGTCCTCCGCATTTGAATTTCAGCCGGTCTGTCCATCTGCCCACGGACAGCTGCTCCTCGTGGGGCTGCCACAACCTTACCGGGTTTAAAGGGACCACATCTGAATTAAACATTTGCCGTTTTTGAACATTTGATTTGAACCGTTCAGTGTTGTCTTTTATAAATAGCAGCCTTGGTGATGGTGACTGATGTGCTGCGGAAACGTGGCGTGGCAGGCTGCTCCAGAGCTGTGTGACTCATTTGGTTAAGAGATTCTAAAAGTCAGTGTGTATTCAATAATCAAAAAGCATTCATTAAAAAGCATCTCAGCCAACGTCTTCTATACAGAGAGTTGTGTGTGTATTATACCAGTCTGAAAGCCTTCAAGGACTCAAACCATGTCTGATGGGTCTCGAGATGATTCCCAAGATGTTGGATTAAATGCTCTGCTGTCACACCTTTTTTATATGAAATACTACCGACAGCCTACAAACCTTCCACATCCTTTGTCTGTGCTGTGACCACTCTTTTAACAGCAAAATCAGATGGCAGGCATTTCACGTTTACAAGAGCATCCTACAATCTAATCTCAGCAAAAACTAGTCGAGTTTAATTAAAAAGACCTTTTAATTCATCTCTATAGGGCTGACAGAAAATGAGTTGGCATTCCCACCACGTTTATACATTTTGGAGACATTTAATCAAGAAAATTTGATTGAATTGAAATAAATCTGTAATAAAAATACTTGTCATTTGCTGCACTCTTATTCAAGTAGAAATTATTTTGTGTATTATCTTGAAGTTGTCTATACAGTTATTTCCTTGAATCCCCAAATCTCTGTGTTGGTGAGGGATTTTCCTCGCCAGTCATCAAAGGTCACAGACTCTATTCCTTCATGTAACTTTAGTTCTATTTTCACCCAATAATTATGCCAGCGGGGCGTTGTAATGCCGGGCGGGGGAGGAGAACGTTGCTCATTCGTGATTTGTGAGAAGGCAGCAATTTGCTCCCAACATGAGGTGGTGCTGCTTTTGTGTCGGTTGCGGATGTGAATCGTGGTGTAGAGACCCCTTTGCTGACATCATCCGACCGCTACAGCTGATTGGCTGTGGCTGTGGGATGCGATAAGACTCTAAGCTGTCTGCTGACTGTTGGCTACTCAGCATGAAATGTCACACTACCTCCAACATCCCATTGATGGAGCCAATGGCAGCGCTGGATAGTCTCTGGTGTAGTTTGAGTGTGTGTGAACTACAGTAACCTCATAGTTTCACGCCACTGACTCACTGCAGTGTGTTCGCTTGGACTGCATCAGGGATTTGCCTCTAATCTGGCGTTCTGAGATGTTGGGTGAGGCGAAGTTGGCCAATCTCATTCCCTCGTGGCAACAGGTTGTTTAACACGGCATCAATTATGCCGAAAGTCTTTTGGCAGGTATGGACGAAGGTAGTTGAAGCAGAAAAGGGGGATTAAATAAACTCTAGAGGAAATCTGAAGATAATGATCACGTAGCGCACCACTGCCCACATCACTTTCCCTGAAATGTATAGCTCCTCTGGGACTATGAGCATTTCAGTGTTGACAGATGCACAAATGGTTATGAAGCCAAACTCACTGCCTTACATATCTCCTCTGTCCTCCCCTCTCATTGTCTTCCAGCCAAAGGACCAGAGAACTCGTCTGACTGTGTGGAATAAACTGTGCTATGCCATCGGCGGGGCTCCCTACCAGATCACAGGCAGCGCTTTGGGCTTCTTCCTCCAGATCTACCTGCTGGATGTGGCGCAGGTGATTTGACAAGAGACACACAAAGAGAGAAATCACACTTGTCAGAGCTAGAAAACACAGTTTTCTTTGCATATATATCTTTGACTTGTTTAGAAAAAACTGTAACTGGAAAACATTGTAGGAATACTTTTAAGGGGTAAATGAAATGTCCTTTGTATTCCAGTTTCTTCAAAACAGTGTTCATCCATTTAATAATTCTGCGTTAAGCCAGTTGGAGACTCATTTCCTTCTCTTTGCATTTTTTCCTCATAGTTCTGCGTACAGATCAACTTCAAGGCCAACGCCTGTGTTTGCTCTTCTCAGCCTTGTATCACTTTAACAGTCTTCATCCTACAGTAGCCAGTCAAGCGCATTAACCTGGCCTCCTACTGCTTTGCTTTGTTACTCAATTAGCAAATGAGACTTTTCCACTGTACACAGTAGGAATGTAAATAATGGCCTTTCAGCTCAAGAGATGAGAACATTACAGTGGCTTTGAATGCTACTTTGTTCTTAAGCAAATGACACAGTTGTGTATATTTCACTGCTGCAGTTACAAAGTCTCGAAATGTCTCCGTGACCTCATGGTGTCGTGGTTCTTTTGAATCACTCACTAGCTGTACCATATGAGGTAATATTTAGCATCCTCTTTGTTTTGGTTTCGTGTCTCACTCTTCCCCCTCTCTATTAGCTGGATCCCTTCCATGCCTCTATCATCCTCTTTGTGGGCCGGGCTTGGGACGCTGTCACAGACCCGACAGTGGGTTTCCTGGTGAGCCGGAGTAGATGGACTGGTATCGGCCGCATGATGCCCTGGTAGGAGTTTGAATCTTACAGCAGTACATGCACATTTTAGGACAGGTCCACAAAGAAAAGAGCATATTAAGTTAGATGAGGAAAGACTGAAAATGCGTAGGATATCTAGAAAAGAGTTGGGTACAAATTGTGAGGCAAATGTACTGAAAAAAAAAAAAGAAAAACTGCTCATGAGCTGTATCCATAGCAACAGGGTCCTGAAGAGGAATAAGTGGTAAGACTTTGAGAATAAAGCAGTGAGGACTTGAGTCGCATGATTTGGACTGGAGTCAGATGAGAAAAATCCAAAAGACTTGCATCTTGACTTTGACTTTAACACCAGTGACTCGTGACTTGGACGGGAGCCTTTTGACTTGAAAATACTTCATGCCTTCCCAGAGAAAGAGAAGATTTAAACTTATTATTTAAAAAGTATGCCACAAATCTAAACATGTCCTTTTAATACATCCATGTTTACTTGCTAGAAGTGTTCTTCTTCACTGCCTTTGTTGGCACATTGCTGCGTTTCTTGGTGCATAACCTCTACCAGTAGATTAGTAGAATAGTGAAATATTATTAGTACAGCATATTGACAATCATGTATGTATGTATGTATTGTTCGTGTTACACTGGCGACCAGCTGGCATCCTGTCAAGGGTATCCCTTCCTCTTTCCAAAAGCATGCTGGGATGGGCTTTAGCTCCCTGCAACCTTGAACAGACTTGATGTATGCTTCCATTTATTTTTACCTTAATCACTGAAAGGCTCAACATGAAGCAATGGAACTGCAGGTTATAAAAATGTAGAATGAAAATGCTCTGCTTGAGGGAGCGGCTTTGTAAAGAAAGACGACCTTGATATTCTGCTCGTAGGGGGAAATGGGGTGCAGCTTCTTTTACATACAGTACATGTGTGTGAAAAGGGAAAGCATATGACAGTGTTATGAGAGGGTCTAGTTCTGAAACCAACACTTCCGGGGCCACGATAGGATTTGCACAGGAACCAATCTAAATATTTTACAGGCATTTCTCTCACATGATGTCATGGTGGTATCTTGAGCATCGTGGGTATTTGAGTCAGAGATGCCGGCTGTGCGCGAGTTGCATGCTCTGGTTTGAAGGGGGAGGGGAATGTCAGGGCTTTTGCTGCGATTGGTCCAACCCACAACACACCATCAGCCTCAAAGCAATAGGGGTGTGTCCATCTTTGTGTGTGTGCGTGTGTGTGTGTGTGTGTGTGTGTGTGTGTGTGTGTGTGTGTGTGTGTGTGTGTGTGTGTGTGTGTGGTTTCATTGTTTGAAAGTTTTTTTTTTGCATAAGTGGAGAGAGGTTACCTTGGGTCAAGGAAGAGGCATACTTTGTAGTAATAATGGAGGTCACTGTTTAAAAAGGCAACATGTACGTGATCCTCTGTGCCTTGTGTAGCTTTTCAAATTCAAGTGGAACAACCAGCTATTAGATAAGAAAACACAGATGACTTTGTATGTCCTCACTAACTCTTCTGTGCTGAAAATGTCTTATATTCAGATATTGTGACGTTGCACCAGAATGGGACATTTAGTTTTTTAAACACATTAACAGTTCTTGCGTGTGCGCTGTGTAAATTGATTCAGTCGATGTACCTCAAGGTCATTACCTGTGCTTTACTGACCTCCAAATGTGACACATAAAAAGTCTGGTGTGTGTTCAGTCAGCCATGCCAGTGTGCGAAACAGTGGCAACGCGGCCTCCATTTCCAGATAAATTAGCTCTCATTAGCCCAATTCACTCAGACATTAGCGGGAACCAGGAGGTGCTTTCTTTCTTATTTCCCATGTGTGTCACACAAGAAGGGTGGGTGGGGGGTGTTCATATGACCATGTGCGAGTGCAGAGGTGTCCCGTTCGATAAAGAAACGACTCTGTGTTCAGTGATATGGTCCTCAGAGAGAGTCGGCACACTCTCTATTGCACGACAGCTCATAAAAAGAATAAGGGGCAAAAAAAATATTGATTTAGATAGTAAATCAATTTGCTGTCATTTTACAGCACTGCAGGACGATTTTTGTTATGGTTATGTTCCGGGCTACCTTTTCAGTTAATTGTTTTAGTCTTAAAAAAAAAAAAGCCAGAAAATAAAGCAAAATAAAGAAAATTCACAATCACAAATTCCAGGAGCCCAAGCAGTCATTTTCATATTGGTTATTTTGTTTGACCAACAGTCCAAACCCCAAATATATTAGGTTTACTATCACATTAGCAGAAAAACTACATAACTGAGAAGCTGGAAAAAGAGAACATTTTGAGTTTTTGCTTGAAAACAATAATTTTCTGTTAATCGACTAATTAAATAATTGAGTTATTGTTTAGCACTACTTAACCTGTTTGGGTGTGTTGATGCCAACAAGAAACACCCAAATAAAGTATGGTAATGTATCGCTTCATTGCCCCACAGCAATAAGTTATAACCTAGGGGCTTGTGTAAAAGAAAAAGGAAAACGGTGCGATATCCTCATGTTCATGGGTATGAGTAGTAGCTGGACTGTTGTCTGTTTTGAAAACAAGTGTCTGAAGTTGCACCATCCTCTCTGACTGAGGTCAGCTGGAGGACATACAAAGCTGAGGAAAAGACTGTTGCCACTGAGGGGGGGTGAGAGCGAGGTGGACCAGAGTGGCCTCGCTGTTCGTCCAGCTCACCCTCGCCCCCTGAGCCCTTTCTCCACACAAGAGTTTTAACAAGGCAGGATTAGGGGGATTATTCTCAAAGCGGCCACGAGAGAGAATAAAGAAGTGATTGCAAGTGAGGAAAAATTAAGGGGGGGGGGGGTAAAGCTACAGTAACAGTTGGCTTAATTCATTAAACACACTCCATAGCAGCAGGAAACAAAACAGGCTGGGCCCACTTTTTATTTCGAGCCAATCGGTACAGCAAGCATCGTAAACCCCACTGTAGTATATGTAAAATATTCTTGCTTATTCTATAACACACTTTTACTTTTTTGAAAACACTGCAAATTGTTGTCTCCTAACAAAAGACCCTCCACCGCTTTTCTTCCCAGGATCCTTTGCTCTACACCGTTTGCGGTGCTGACTTACTTCCTGATTTGGTACGTGCCTCCTTTTGAGGAAGGGAAGGTGCTCTGGTACCTTGTCTTCTACTGCCTCTTCCAGTCCATGCAGACGGTTAGTATGTCATGTCGACACGCCCCCCACCACTTTGTCCCCCTCTGGTCCCTGTGTGTGCACCAGCCTAATAGTGTGTTTCTGTACGTTTGCAGTGCTTTCACGTGCCATATTCAGCCCTCACCATGTTCATCAGCAACGACCAGAAAGAGAGGGACTCTGCCACCGCTTATCGTACGTCAGCTTTTCACAAAAGGCTTTCACCAGTCGAATGTCTTTCAGGCACTGACGCTCCATTTCTGTGTTGCTCTCAGGTATGATGGTGGAGGTGCTGGGCACAGTTCTGGGCACAGCAATCCAGGGACAGATAGTAGGTGGAGCCTCAAATTGTCCCACTGAGCCTGGTGACCTGGGCAGCGGAAACTCAACCAACTCATCCATAGTTTCACTGGAGGAGACGGTGAGTCTCTTGAGTCTTTTGCATTGTGTCCAATAAATGATGAGCTTTGCATACAGCATTTGCATGAGTGCTAGTCGAAGCTGATTCTATTCATTTTTTTCTGTCCTCAGAAACAAGCTTATTTGATTTCTTCAGGGGTCATCTGCATCATTTATGTCCTCTGTGCAGTGGTCTTGTTTTTGGGTGTGAAGGAGAAAAAAGGTATGAATCCATGAAATACCGAGACAAGTTCTCAATTGTCCAATGCCAAGGTTGAATATTTAAACTTAAAAGCAGAGCTTTGGACACACGCCGCATAACTTGGACTGTAGTCAGACTTGAAGCATGAATCTGAGGGCATTAGACTCAACTTGACAAATAATAAAAAAGACACCAATGAGTCGTGACTTCACTTGGATTTAACGCTTCATTTTTCTTTAGACTCTGAATCAGTCCGACAGCAGCCGATCACGTTGCGTGAACAGTACACACAAACAGACTGACAGCGACCTCATCATCACGCTAGTCGATTTAATTCAGTAACTCATGAGCACATTTCTGGTAAACACGAGATTAAAAATGGGGCTTATGTGTGATTCCTTGTGGAGAAATTCGGGTCTACAGATTAAATTAATCAATTTATTGATTATTTGAAAAAATCCTTTGAGTGTTAGTCGACTAAGAATGTCTTCGGTCGAGAACACTAATGACTTGTTTAGAAGTCGAAACGCAAAGTTTAGGACTTGATTCAGGACTTCATAGCCAAGATTTTAGTTTCCTTGCAAAACCATGACTTTGTCCCACTTTTGATTTTTAGTTTGTACCAGTTGTCCTAGGGAAACATTTGGCCTTCTTATCACAGGCTGTTCATAAAAATGTCACGCATGCCAGAACATTGTTTCTCAGAATAATGGCTCTGCATTGTGCAATAAATTCTTTACAGAAAAGATTTACATCTGTCTTATCTTTGTTCTCTTCTCCTCCTTATTGGATTATAGAAAGCGGACGGAAAAAAACCCTGCTTACCTTCCGTCAGGGCATGGGCAAGGTGATGAGCTACGGCCCGTACGTAAAACTAGTCATCGGCTTCCTCTTCACCTCTCTGGCATTCATGGTAATACTTTGTTTCATTATCTCATTATCTCTCATACTGGATACAGAAGTGATTGAACAAGTCATTGTTAAAGGAATAATTCAACATTTTGGGGAAATAACTTTATTTTTTGGTCGAGCATTGGAGGAGAAAATTGATACCACTCTCATATGTGTCTATTAAATGAAGCTACAGTTGGGAATATTTATCTTAGCTTAGCTTAAAGACTGGAAACAAGGGGAAACAGCTAGCTGTCCAAAGGCAAAACCACAACTTGTGTTTTTGTTTTTTTAAACTTCGGCTTTTGTGTGTATTAAACAAACTAAATATAAAGTGTGTTTCCCAAGATGTTGAACTATTCTTTTATCTGTATCTGTAGTTTGCATAAAGATGAACCTTCATTTGTTTTTTTACAGCTGCTGGAGGGAAACTTTGCCCTTTTCATCACCTACGCTCTCGGCCATAGGAAAGACTTCCAGAATATTCTCCTGGTCATCATGGTGAGTTCTTCCATCTTTGCACTGAAGGGCTGTTGACCTCCATGTAAAAGCCCTAATCAGTATGAGATTTGGAGGACATCTGCAGCAGAAAACCTTGTTTGGCTATCCTCGTGGTAAGCACCCAGTGTCCGTGGGGTTTTCAGCCCGAACTCTGAGGCCGCTGCTCACGCGAGGAGCCGCATGGTACCCGGGCTGAAAAGGCAGATTTTCAGGGTGAGAGGAGGTGTTGTTTGGGCTCCTGGGAACCTGTCTCCCAGTCACACGGTCGCTTGGCCTTAGCAGGAGATCGAGGGAGAGACGGTCACACAGTGGAGCTTTTGTTGCCCTGGCGATCCCTCACTGCCACCATGGGAACTGCAACCATTGGTTGCGCCCTCCTTTCCATCCTCTTCTTGCTGCTTTCTGCTCTGGTGCCTTTCCCTCTGATTAGGAGTGGAAACATTTTTGGGCACCATGTATCATATTCGGAAGGATGGAATTTGAGGGGGAAAAGGGAAATATTTTCCATTGTATTGGCCCACAGTTTATATTCATGCTAATTTCTGAGTTGTCAGTAGAACGTTCTTGTGTGGTCATTTAACACTGGTTGACCAAGTTTGACCTGGAGGTCAGCGGTTGTCTGCCCCCCGCAGGGTTAAGTCAAGACTACACAAAGCTTATTGTGCCCGTGTCCCTTGAGCTCTTCCCGCAGTGGTCACTTTATTCTTCCCGCTTCCAACATTTTCCAGAATTTTAACTGAAGCCTAGTTAGAAGTTTGATTGACTTCAATGGAGAACACTTTCTTTTAGAAATAACCATCTCACACAATTCCTTTGATTGTTTATTATAAGACATGAATGTTAAGTTATCATTTAGGTAACTTTCATTGCGCCTGAGCTGCAGGCCTCATTATAGATATGCTGAGGTCGTATTGTGGTGCAAGTCCAACATGCAGCTATGTTTTTTGGATAAGAATGTTTTTTTTTTATTTCATGACTTCCAGACATATTTCTTAAGAAATCAATAAAGGTCTTATATTTGAATGCAAATGTTTCAAAAGAAAAATGCATGCATGGAAACAAAGAAATCCCCCTAAAACAAAGTTGACAGTGAAAAGAGTTGCCAACTATTATTTTTTTAATCTATTTTCTCCCAACTACAGAAACAAACATGTTTATGAGACAATATGCGACACAATATATTACATACTTCAGCTAAGACCTAAGATTTCCAAATAAAAGTTGATTTTAGTCCCAGATCATTACCTGGGCATACTTTTTTCAAAAATGTTTATCAGAATTAAAAGTTACATATAGTAACAGAGGACATGACCTCAGTGTCTGTAAGTGTAACTCAGGCTCTGATCATACCAAGTGATACAACTGTCAATCCTTTACTTGAGTTTTCTTTCAGCATATATAATGTTTGTTATAATATCTGCCACAATGTGAGCGTGCAGATAAATATTTTTCTCTGTTCAATTTAGATTGGGGAAAAAAACCCCATCATCCCTATTGCTTCAAGAATAGAATGCCTCTATCTTAAATAATATATGAACAAAGCTAATCTGGCTAGGCTACATTTAATACATGTTTATTATTATTAATTTGGTTGAATGATGAATACTCAAACCTAAATTAACTGTGTATGTCCCTTGTCCTTTTGCGAGCATCCATAATGAGATTTCATGAAACCACAATACTGATGATTAATTCTTTCCAGGTTTCTGGGACTCTAACCATCCCGTTTTGGCAGTGGTTTCTGACCCGGTTTGGGAAGAAGAAAGCGGTTTACTTCGGCATTACGGTGAGCACAACTATGCTTGTTTTTGGTGCTACAAACAAACAGGATGTGTTGTTCTGGAATTGCTCACATCCTTCTCTCTTTTCCCACAGTGGGCAGTACCTTTCATGATCCTAATCATCTGCATCAAGAGCAACCTGGTCATTTCCTACTTGGTCTCAGTGGCGGCGGGTGTGAGCGTGGCGGCAGCCTTCCTCCTGCCTTGGTGAGCCTGAGTTCATGCACAGAACCCATGAATCCACATGCTATTTGTCGATTGTGCCTCGAGTTTCCTTCTAAATGTTGCGTTTGTGCTTGCAGGTCAATGCTTCCCGACGTAGTGGACGACTTCAAGGTTAAAAACCCAGACATCTACGGCTACGAAGCCCTCTTCTACTCCTTCTACGTATTCTTCATCAAGTTTGCCTCTGGAGTTTCCCTGGGTATCTCTACACTCAGTTTGAAGTGAGTTAGCCGATAAATATCTGTAGTCCTGTTTATTCTCGTGTACATGTCTATCCTCACTGTCATCCTTAACATGTACGTTTATGCCTCGAACGCTAATAGAGATTAGCTCAATGTTCCAGCTCATCAGACCAGTGATCATGTGCTCAACAATCGCATAATCCTCCAACAGTCTTGCCTAACTGTACTCGCATCAGCTCAACGTTTCTCCCTCTACCTGCATTTTTTCGCAGATTTGCCGGCTATGTGACTGGAAGCTGCTCACAACCAGAGGCGGTCAGTTTAACCCTGAAGGTGCTGGTCTCTCCTGTGCCTGTCGCCCTTATCGCTGTGGGACTGCTGATATTGAGGACATACCCCATTGATGAAGAAAGGAGGCAGGGCAACCGAAAACTACTACAGCAAATGCTGTAAGTGAAAAGGAAATGTGCATACAAGCATTTAACAAACAATTACACAGATGTTTATGCTTAATTCGGGATAACCACACCAGGCTAGATACCTGTTGTTGTGCCGAACCACAGTAAACCAACCAGTGAGAGGCTAAATTCAATTCCGCTCTGTATACCTGAGCTAAATCCTTATGAAACCTTTTTTAAAAAAGCTCTGGTGTTGGCATGCATTTTTCACCCTCTTTGGACAAGCCAAGTCCTTTGTGTGTGACTCCTGGCTGTTTTCCCGTCCTTTTACAGGGACTCTGAGTCTGAAACTTCAGCACTTGAGAGCGACGTGTAGCCGCCGAGGACGAGCCAACCACCACAGCCACTTTAACAGGTTTGCACAGGCTGTCAAGGGACATGACCACCAACCATCTGGACTAACACAGGAGAGACCACAGACCACTGCTGCCCAAACATAATCAGCATTTACCAGCTCCCGCCAGTGGATCACACAGGTCTATGTCGCCATCTAGTGGTCGGCCGGTGGTATTTTATGTGTGGGACTAAGTATATTCTGTGGCCTTTATCTCCAGCTGTGTCCCAATTTAACATTAAGCATACACAATTCACAAATCATTACAGTGTATTATTTTGTCAGGTAGTGTAGAACCAAAGTCCAGGGTGAGTGACTGTTCTTGTTGCTTTCACTTCCAAATATACTTTTTCCTTTGTAGAGGTTTTCCTTCACTGTTTCGGTGAAACGCAGCACTTATCATTTAAAAGGAAGATCAAACATGTTTTGTCAGCACTCAACAAACATCTCCTAGAAGTTCATGGGAGCTGTAGTCATTTTATCTTGGTGGAGATAATGACTACAGCTCAACAAAAATAACTCAAAACAGTTTTTCCAAAGATTTGTGACTTTATTGTTTACTGAGATGTTCCTGTAGCTGCAATGTTATTTACCTCGGCTAGTTGTTAGCAGCTCCACCATTTCCTTTGTGCATTGCATTGTAGACCTCTTTACACTCCAATGTGAACACACTTCATATTTAAGTACGAGGTTGTATTTGGGACACAGCTTTTGATTTGTGGTGTTTTTTATCAAGTATTTATTTGTTGGTTTACAAGAAGACCTTCACTCGTCCGGAGTGTGATACTTTGGTGTTTACTAGGTCTTAGGTAACTTGTGTTCAGACAGAGCTCTGAAGGAACTATATTGTATCTGCCCTTATTTATAAAGGGCATACCAGCACTATTCCACTAATTGGAGTTGTATGGAGCTGTTCTAAAAACAATAAGTGTACTTGAATCTTCTGAAGGGGAAAAGGCACCCTTGTATAATGTACTGTGTCTGAATCACTGCCTTATACACATCTTGAATATGTTCTGTTGAACTTGTTATTCAGATTATTTTCCTTTTTATCTACTCTAGCCAATCCCTGTCAGGTTTAATAGACATTTCTGAATGTGCTTTCACTGCAAAGTCAACTCCAGTATGAAGTCGTTTCATCTAGCATCTTCTCACGTCCCAAAGGGAAGGAAATGCTTTATTTAACTATTTATTTAAACAAACTATCTTAAGGGATTATCATTTTGCGTATAAAAGCACATGTGTATAATAATGTATTAACGGTGAATGGTTGTTGATGGATATGTGAGTGATTTTCAAGTCCTGTGGAAAACACATTGAGAACATCTGAATAATTGTTTTTTTAAGACAAGAAAAAAGCACAAATTGCTATAATGTGATAAACAATCTGCCTCTGCTTGTGTTATGACTCTTAAATCAGCTGCTCAAACCCAGTTTCTTTCTATTATAAAGTTAACTGAGAACATTAGATGGCTTGATTTAACCGCACATCCTTATTGGTTAAGTTATTAAGATTTCAGAGAAATGTCTTTAAAACTTGATTTATTCCCGTGTAGTTTTTATTTGAAATCGCTCTGGATAAAGCACATTACATCTCCTTTGGGTGTTTATATGCTGCTACATGTATAATATGTAAATACTTTTTTCCAAGTTGGATCAGCAAAGAGATTCATTAATGTGTTGTAAATTTGTAATTTTAAGTCTGTGAATAAAGTTTGCCAAAACAAAGAAAAACGTGTTAGTCTTTGCAATATCCAAGACTACTAGTTAAGTACTTGTTGATTTTTCTTTTTTTTTTTTTGCCAGATACATAAAGTTGAATTAAATTCCTGTAAGTTGGTATATATCAGTCCTATACCTGGAATAAAAAAATTATAAAAATTGTAGCACTTTAGTAGCACTTAAATGGCACTTACTTGTAGCACTTTGTAGTTTGGCTTTCTTGAGGAAATTGTACTTTCTTGATTCTTGTTCTGGGTTTGAACTCTCATGGTTGAATGCACTTATTGTAAGTCACTTTGGATAAAACCGTCTGCTAAATGAAATGTAATGTAATGTATAAAGTAAAGCAATGGTAGGCACAGCGGCCTGTGGGCCTAATTTGGCTCTCCAAAAAAAATGTGGCCCCTTTGATGAAGCTGAAAATTTGTTTATTTTCATTAGTCTACAGTAGATAATGTAAATACAAAGCTCATGTAAATCCCAATAAATGATTTTGAATTCAATATTACCACAAGCTGCTTACTAATAGTAAAAATGAACTTTCCTCAGATTTTAGGATTGTATTGTTTGAAATGAATTAAACCATTAAAACCATACATACAGGCATGTGTTCTCACTGCACCTGCAAAACGTGAGGCCCGAATCATTTCACTCATTTCTCCTTAAGTCAGATTCCAAAAACCTCACTTGCTACAGTGCCTATATCAAGAGATTGTGACTTGAATCAAAGAAATGATCGAAGAAATGTGCAGCAAAAGGAACCCGTCACTGGTTCCTTTTAAATACCGAAATCAACCAAACGAAGCTGAACGTGGCCTGTTTGGCAACGGGCCGCTAATTTATCCTCGCCACTAATTCCCTCCAGCCGTGGCTGAGCGGTGGCTTTACGCGCAGATTGAAAGGGAAAGATCGAAGGACAGCAGTCTGTTGCGATGAAAGCAAAGTGGCATCACTATATTTTGTGGAGTGTTTTATCACTTTGTCACTTCAGCTGTGCGCTGGACACGTATGAATCTCAATTTAACGGAAGGAAAATGGTTTTCAAACTGGGTACGCCAAAATCCAAACCAATCACACCGGCAGGAGCAGGCGACAGAAGATCCCCTCAGAGGTTACTACCTGCAGGCACTTCTCCATTGTCTCACCTCGGCTCCCGAAGGCCTTACCCTCCTCGGACATCTCGAGCCATGCCTCCAGGAGCGCCTGAGGCAAAGAACCAGTCGGACTTTGCTTACCTGCCAGACGTTTCTGTAACTTGCTCCACGATTGACTTTGTCGTGCGGGTCAAACCATCTTTCTACGGTCTGGGCGCAGAAGCAGGGGAGCTCAAATTAGGCAGCAGCTGCAAAAGCAACGGGGTTCTCATGCCGCACGGCGACCTGCTCTTCACCTATCCCCTGACGTCGTGTGATGCCGTGCGCGAGGTAAGATTTGAGTATTGAGTCATTTTATTTGCATAACCATGAAATCACAGTGTCTGACCCCTCTGACAGTCGCCCTGCGGTTATCTGCTCTACAAATTCGTGCTCCATTATGAGCCTTCGGCAAAACGTTTCCCGAGCAGAGCGCACCGGATCAATGTCGACATTGAATGCCGTTATCAGAGGTTAGACGTTTCTCTCATCCGTTTGCAACATCGTGTGTATGTGAAAGCTCGCTATTTACAATCTCCAAAACCTGTCCAGGAACCACCATGTGTACCAACTGGCTGTGCAGCCCACATGGGAAACTGCTGTTGCGCGTAAAAGGCTGAAAGGAAGTCCGAGTGACTTCCAGATGGCGTTGATGGATGGTATGTTTAAAGGAATGTGGATTGCAGTGATAAAGAGCAGCTTATGTTTTCAGTGCAAATGTGTGTTTGAGTGTTAGTGTTGATAAATGGCTATTAAGTGGCTTCATTTGATGCAATATATTTGAATGAACCCTCAGATTTATGGAGCAGACCAGTCAAGTACCAGGTGTACCAGATTGGGAGGTCTATTCATTTCCAGGTCTCTGCTCCTCATCTCTCAACTGGTGGGAAACTCTACATCAATACCTGCTATGCTACACCATCCAGTGACTCTAAATCATTCCTCAAATACGCCATCATTGACAATTTTGGGTGAGTGTTATGGACAGTAATGCATTTAAAATCTTTTTGGCTTTACCCTTGGTGTCCTGATTTGCGTTTAGCGTTGTGTTGTTATCCATAGCTGTATGCTGGACAGTAAGAACGACCCAGGGGGCTCTCAGTTTATCTCTCGGACAGACAAGACCCTGAGATTCTCCCTCAGGGCTTTCCAGTTCACGTTTGACCCTGACACAGTGGTGAGCATGGTGTAGAATTCTCTGCATTCCCAAAGTTTTAGTTGCTGCTTAACCCCGTTTTCCATTTTTAGGTCAATATTCACTGCAAATTGTTTGTCATATCTGAGGACCCGGGTCCTACACACAAATCATGCACCTACAGAGGGAACAGGTGAGTGTTGACACTATAATTCAAATTTCCATTCCAGGACAGAAGGGAACTTTTTTTGTTTACACTTGTCTTGATCATATTTGTGCATTTGCCATGATAGATGGAGTGCCCTCTCTGGTGACGACTCCATTTGTGAATGCTGTGATTCACAATGTGTGATGCCTAAACCCCGGCGGGCCTTGATGGAAGGTATGTGGCAGTCTTTCTTTATTTTAGCCTTGCTTAGATTTCAAGGAAATATTTATGTTATTTATGCACCATTCCTACTCAGATATATTGGATTGTTGTTTGCTTTAAAGGGACCACCCCAAAATCCAAAATACATATTTGTCCTCTTACCTGTAGTGCTATTTAACGATCTAGATTTGTTTTGGTGTGAGCTGCCTAGTTTTGGAGATATCGACCGTAGATATGGCTGCCTTCTGTCGAATATAATCGGACTATATGGCATTTCAAAAACTCAACAGCAATGCTTCTTTGGAGAAATCATGACCTGGTTTCTCAAGACCTTGTTGTGAGCAGTTTCATGTCAGAACTTTGGCTGAAAGAAAATAGTTCCCCTCTGCATATCTAGGCAACTCGCACCGAAATAATCTAGATTGATAAATAGCTCTACAGGTAAGAAGAAAAATATGTTGTTTTTTTTTGTTTTTTTTATAAAAAGTGATCATTAAAAATGGCTTCATCTCTTAACTTTGTTCAAGGCTCTGCCAGCAGTGGAACATTGTTGGTCTCTGATCAGCGGTACACGGCAGAAGATGGCTTTCCACCACTCAGCAGAAAAGACGAGGCCACAACAAATCATCACGAGGATGAGCAGAAAAGTCACAAGAACCTTTGGGAACGTGCGGATTTAGTAAAGTACGATGATGACGAAGAGCAAGAGGAGCTTGAAGAAGATATAGAGGATAGTGGCTTTATCTTTGGAGTGATGACAGAACCTGATTTATATGAGTCAGGTTTCAGGGAAAGGGTCTTAACGGAGGAGATGAAAGAGGCTGACGTGAATGACTCAAATCAGTCGGAAGAGGATGGGTCAGAGTATGTAGTACAAGAGAGTGAAGAAGATGAGATGAATTTGAATCGGAAGGAAGCTGAAGTGTTGCGACATTGGGTGCAGGTGGAGCAAACGTTCCCATCAGAAGACCTACAGAGAGAGTTACAGATGCCAGCGTCTGAAGGTGAAGAAGAAAACAGGAAGCGTAGAAGAGAAGAGGACTGGTTGATAGACTCTGAGGTGGAGTGGAAGAATGATGACGGTCTGGCAGACTTGGTAGATGATGGTGAGATGACCTGGTATTTCACATGGAGGTAGCATTAGTTAAATTAATTGATCAGTACTCTGCTCAAAGACTTTTGTAACTCTCCATGTCATATTCTGACTCAATAAAAACATGAAAATGCAGTTGGACTCTGTCATAACTTAAAAACCAGACAATCAATTTATTTTCTCACGGTTCATTTGTATCTATATTTGATTAGATCAATCAAGACATGTCAACATGATTACTGACAATTGGAAAGGACATGCTTGTGTTTATCATACAGACTTGAGGCTCAATAAGAGAGGCTGAAATGAGAAAATGCAGTGAATATCAGATTCAACGGGAAAATTTGAAGATAAAGGACAAAGTCTGGCTCCTTAGTCACCAACATTAGGAATGTATTAAGTACTTTTTTAGATTTTAATTTTTTTTTTAATCTTTATACATGATTCTTTACATACACTATGGTCTACAACACATCTGATCTGGAAGGCCAGACTTTTACGCCTTTTGATCCCTTTACCAGTGACTCTTATAATTTTGATGTTGACCCAGATTTAAAAAAAATGTTTCATCACTTGATGTATCTAACCTCTGTAGTTTTTATGATGAAACTCAGTTTAATGACTTGTGTTTCTCTGCCACGGAATACATTCTCTGCTTTTCATCTGAATATAAGAAGTCTTCCTAGCAATTATGACAAATTCATTCATTACTTATCTTTACTGAAGCATGATTTTTCAGTTATTGCCCTGTCAGAAACATGGCTTACTGAGGACTCAAGAGACATCTTTAAAATACCAAAATACAACTCAGTTCACCATGTAAGAGGGAATGGATCTGGAGGTGGAGTATTTCTGTTTATTCATAGTGACTATGATTTCAAAATTAGGGATGATCTCACTTTGAAGTCAGAGAGGGATGAGGTGGAATCTGTTTTTTTAGAGCTCTCTGGTGGAAAACATGTTATTGTTGGTGCTATTTATCACCCACCTGACTCTGTCATCAAAGTTTTCAATGACAGTCTGGGCTGTTCTCTTGACCTGATAGACAATGAGGATAAACTTTGTTACATTTTAGGAGATTTCAATATAAACCTTTTAAAAAATCGACTACATACTCCTACTGGGGATTTTCTCAATATTCTTTACTCTCGTTACTTTTCCCCTCTTATTCATAAAGCAACACGAGTTACAGAAAATGCAGTGACTTTGATAATATCTTAACCAATTGTTTGAGTGAAGGAACCAAATCTGGAGTCTTGTATTCCGACTTGTCTGATCATTTTCCCATTTTTCAGTACTCTGTAATCGATATTAAGAGAGCTAAACATACTAAGAAAATGATGCAGAAAAGAATTATGAGCAAATCAAATATTTCTGAATTTAAAGATATTCTTACCAGTATTTCATGGGAAGATTTATAAGTGGAAAATAACGCTGATTTGGCATATCAGAAGTTTATGAAAGTTATTAACCTTAGTTTCAATGATTGTTTTCCAATTTGTCAAGTTAGTAAACCCTGGTTCACAATACATTTACTGAAGCTACTGAAGAAAAAAAATAAACTGTATAGAAAATATCATTCAATTCCCACTCTTACTCACGGTGCTTATAAATCCTGTAGAAATAATTATACCCATACCATTAGATCTGCAAAAAAAGAAATATTTCAGTGAAACATTTCTGAAGTGTTCAAAAGATATAAAAAACACGTGGAAAGTAATAAATCAGGTGCTGCAAAGAGAAAAGACTACCAAAGAGTTTCCTTTAGTCTTTTTGGATGGTGACAATTCTCTTGACAAGCCTTTTGATATCGCTCAAATATTTAATGAATTCTTTGTAAATATTGGTCAGGAATTAGCTAACGATATTCCGGCTTGTCATGGGAATCCACTGGATTTCATTCCAACAAATGTCCCTATTATCTCTAATTTTATGCTCCCAGATATTCAAGAAATAAGTGATGTAATTGATGATCTCAAAACATCTTCGGCTGGCCATGACAACATTTCTGCATTTCTTGTGTTGTGCCAGAAGATTTAAAAATTGCCAAAGTTATTCCTTTGTTTAAAGCAGAAAACCCATGTTTCAACAACTATAGACCCATATCTATATTGCCTTGTTTTTCAAAAAAACTAGAAAAAATTGTACAAAAAAGGATTGTTTCATATAGAGTATAATTCAATTCTTTACAAACACCAGTATGGTTTCCGTAAAAATCATTCAACATATATGGCTTTACTTTACCTTGTTGATAGTTATCTCTGCACTTGACAATAATTAATTTATTTGCAGTATTTTCATAGACCTTTCCAAAGCCTTCGATACAGTAAACCATAATATTTTATTGGAAAAGCTGCATAAATATGGATACCATGACATTGTATACAAATGGTTAAAAATTATGTCACCAACAGAAGACAGTTTGTTTGTGTTAAAGGTTGTTATTCAAACAAAGCTAGACTAATATGCGGGGTTCCACAGGGGTCCATTCTTGGACCATTATTATTTCTAATTTATATTAATGATTTGTCCAATGTGTCAAAAAGCCTTTTTCCGATAATGTTTGCAGATGACACAACCCTAGTTCTCTCATTCAAATTTCAATTCACTGATTATGGAAGCTAATGCTGGTTTAACTGCCTATGCTACATGGTTCAAATTAAAGAAGCTATCTTTGAATATCAAAAAATCTAATTTTATTATTTTCGGTGGCAAAAAATCTTACTCGAAGGATTTATCTAAAATTAAAATTGAATCTCTTGAGATGCCTCAAGTGTCATCTACAACATTCATAGGAATTATTATTGATGAAAGTTTAAGTTGGAGTAAACATATTAACTGTTAGTAGAAAAATAAACAAATCTATTGGAATCATAAGGAGGGTTAGACATCTTGTCTCTGCAAACTGTCTCCTTATTCTTTATTACAGTTTAATCTATCCCTATCTTTCATATTGTAATATAGTTTGGGCAAGTACTTTTCCTACTCCTCTGCGAAAAATGTTGGTCCTCCAGAAACGTTTTGTTAGGATTGCAACCTGATCAGAGTCACATATCTCAGGTGCTCCTTTATTTCAGAAACTGCACATTCTTACTATTTATGACTAATATTTGTCTAACTTGCGTTTTCATGTATAAGATACGTTTAGGTGAAGGAAATATTCCCGATCATTTCAAGACCTACTTCAAAGTTAATTCGCAGGTTCACTCTTACGCAACTCATCAATCTTCACATCTTCATCCTCCTAAATTACTGACTAGCAGAGGTCAATTTTCTATTAGATTTAGGGGAACCAAATTATGGAATGATTTTTCCCACCTAACAAAAACATGTCCCTTTATAAAGTTTCAAAAGTTGCCTAAAAGAAAGTCTAATTGCTGTTTTGTAAGAGTTTCTATGTCTTTCTTGTTTTAGCTGTTATATCTACATTTAGTTGTTTCACTTATGGGCACTTGTAGCATTTCCATTGCTTAGGAATTACCACAGGTGTATAATCCAACATCCTTGAACAAACACAAGCCATGCTTACTTTCACATGCATACATACGCACAATTTACTTTTCTTTCTTTCTCTTTTGTTGTGTGTCTTATGCATTTTTTATTTTATGTTTGTAATTTTGTAAAATTTTAAATATTATATAGGTGGAGGCTTCAAATAAGTCAAGTTGGCTTTTGCCTCTTCCTGCACTGTGATTTTCATTTATCTCTGTTTATTTTTAATTTTATTGTTTGAATTGTGCAAAATAAATAAAAATACTCAGTCAATGTGATCTGTCCATAAATCTTTATTCTTTATAAATGATTTATTACATTACAGTGTCTGAAACCAGTTTGGACTATATATTATAGTTTTACACAGAAATATCCCACTGTTAACTAACTGTGGAAAGGCAATGCCTTAACTAAAAGCAGCAAAAGAATAACGACTCTTATTGCGCATCGTTTGTGACTGATCATGCACAGAGAGAGCTTTTAAATCATCAAAAATGATGTGGGATTCATGAAGAACATACAACTTGATTTAAATGATATTGGGGTGTAACAACATTGCAAAGAAGACATTCTGTCTGTAGAGAACCTCTGAACAGGAAAAATAACTTAAGATAATTAATATTTTTTTAACAAATATAATTGGTGTGGAAACTCTATAGCACAGATCCATCATTCTTGGATATGTTAAATGTACAAAATCATGCTATATTTACAGATGAGCGCCCAAAAGTCCCATTGTTACAAGTACTGACTAAAGCTCTGATTCAGCAGGACATAAGTGGTACAATCAATATCTGACACTAGAGGGCGATGTATTCCCATCTCTTTCAACGCAAAAGCTCAGAGGACCCTCTGGCCAAAGAAAATATGCTGTATTCACGCTTAGTAAAATGCAAAATGAGTACTTGAGAAAATTAAGACCCACACCATTAACATTAAAGTCAAAGGATTTTCCAAATGTAATCTTTGAAATGACCATCTCATCTATCCTAATCCAATTTCTTGTCTCTCACACAATCGCCAACTTGTAGCAAATTCAGTGTTGTTGGTAAGTCCTTCCCCAGGTCTCCTTCAGTCTTTACAATCATGTCGATGGCGTTCCTCCTTCAACAGTACCTGCTGTCCCATTTGTTTTCTCTGCAGCATCTGAGGTTGGAGGATTAAGGCAGAGTTAGTTTAATGGAGTCCAGAAGAGTTCTTTAAATAAAAAAGTGATTTGGATTTTTAGCCACGCTAGCGCCATTGGTTCTGGGGATGGCAGTGTATGTTTGTTTGTCCACACTGACATATACTTCGAGCTGGTTAGCAAACGTGAGGATGCTAACAAGCTAAACTAACGCGGTGAACACTTTAACCTGTTAAAGCTGCATTCATGCAATGTTGGGAAAATGGAAAGAACAGGAACATCTTGGAGTGTTCCTACATTATTCCACGATTGTTAACACCACTGCTAACCCTTTAGTCCCCTCATTGAAATAGCCTAAACAAGCTACCTTTACGGTGTTACGATTTTGTTGATCTGTGAAACCAGGGACAAACAAACTTTCTAAATTACCTGAATTAGTTTTTAGTATTAATATTGTAATATATTTAGAATCTGATCTGACCTGGAATTATAATTTGGGAGCTGACGTTAACTGTTTTTCTGACTTGGTTGCTCACAATTATGGTCAAAATGTTATGACGGCCTAAATTCCAGCCTGCTGCACTGTCATTTTGAGCATTTCAGCATGCTGACGTTAGTATGTAGCTCAAAGGACGGCTATGCCGAAGTACAGCCTCAGAGCCGCTAGCGTGGCTGTACAGACCTTAGTCTTGTTGATCATTTCCAGTCTAACATTGATGTGTTTTATTTATAGTGAATAATCTCTCTTACCCATGATACTCTCTTGCAGTGCTTCCTGTCCTGCAGTTTGCTCCATTCCTTCACTGGTCTCAATCTCTTTACCCTTAGCTTTGGGTTTCTTCGCAACAGGTGGTGGCACCTTGACTCCAACTGTTACAGAGGAAACCTCAAGCTTTTTCTCTATGGTTGCCATGGTTTCCGGTGCTGGCTTGGTCTCAATCACCACCTTCTTGTTGCTCTTGGAGAAGATAAAGCTTGCGGTGCTGGAGGGGGATTTGCGGAAGTCTACTGGTGATGTTGGAGAGTTCAAGCTGAGGCGAGATGGAGGACCGGCTTTTGATCTGGCTGCAGTCCTCAGGCGGATGGCCTCCTGCAGGTTCATGGAAGGGGAGGTGGTCATGGCAGGAGGAGACTTTTTCGTAGGGGAGACGACTGTAGATGAAGATACCGGTAAAACCAAAACAGACTGGGACTTTGGCAGAGCTGGTTGTGCAGTAACAATGGCAGGTGGCGAGGCGGGTGGTGTCGAGGCGGGTGGTGGCGACGCGGGTGGTGGCGACGCGGGTGGTGGAGATGTAGGAGAGATGATGATCAGAGACCTCCTGATGGGCTTCTGAGGAGCCTCACCACTGGCAGATGAGGTTGGAACCAGATTGCTGGGCTGCTGCTTCCTCATCGTGACCTCTGCCTCTGGTTGCTTCTGAGCTTCAGGGGTCTCAGGGCTGCTATTGGGTGAAGGGGTTAACATAGGAGTGGGTTCCTCCTGTACAACAGGGTCAGACGTCAGTTCTGGGGTTTGGTTTTCTGTGCTTGTCGGACTAGACAGGTCCTTAATGCTGGCAAGACCCTGCACAGGTAAAGGAATGTTTACAGGTGGAGAAGGAACAGGTTCTTGAACCTGTTCTAGACGAGGAGAGTTTTCAAGAGCTGGTGGGATAGAGACTTCAGATGGTGGCGAAGGGGGAGGCTCCTGGGTTGCTGGACCATCAGTGTTCTGGGGTACCACCTGAGGTTGGAGAGGAGTCTGAGGGGGGATACTCTGAGGGGGAGTGAGAATAATGTCAGATGAAACTGGGCTGGTATCAGATTTGAATGGGATGCTCTTTTGTGGAAGATCCACCTCCTGTTCTGACTTGGCTTGTGACGGCAAGGGTGGAGGCGGTGGAATACTTTGTGGTGGAGTGAGCTTGTTAACCTCTTCAGAGGACTGACAGGCATTCTCTTGAGTAGATGGAAAAGAAACCTCTTCAGTGGACAGAGTGGAGACCTCCGTAGGAGGCTGAGTGGAAACCTTGATAACCAGTGGAGGGGAGATCTCTATAACTGGTGACGGTGATACCACCGCAATGGACACGTCTTTAACAAGGGGAGGGGGCGCCTCTTGAACCAGGGGAGGAGAGGACTCTTTGGGCCTCACAGGAGAAACCTCTTTAGGTGGTGGAGGAAGAGTCGCCTCTTTGGGTGGTGGAGGAAGAGTTGCGTCTTTGGGTGGTGGAGGGGGAGGAGTCGCCTCTTTGGGTGGTGGAGGGGGATGAATCACCTCTTTGGGTGGTGGAGGGGGAGGAGGCACCTCTTTAGGTGGTGGAGGGGGAGGAGGCACCTCTTTAGTAGTAGGAGGGGAGACTGCATTAACTGGTGCAAGGGGAGCCATATATGGTGGGGGAGGTGGGATACTCAGGGGTGGAGGTGCAATCCCCTTGGATGGACTGGACTTCTGTGGTTCAATTTCAGTGTTCACCCTAACACAATCTGTTTTTACCACTGATATAACAGGCGTAGTTGTGCAAGAGGAGTCATCACCATTAGTGGACCTCTCTGGTGGCACCTGAACAGGTGCAACTAACACCACCTCACCAAACATTGGGGGAGGTGGAAGAGGGAAATCAATCACATCAGGCCCATTGAGGCCCGCCTGTGCCAGTGGTGGAGGTGGTGGGGGCCAGGACGACTCGGGGGACACAACAACTGATGTGACAGAAGCAACCGTGGTCTGTTGGGGAGGATGGTGCACCAGAGGAGGTGAGGGAGATGGAAGAATGCGTGCTAATGAAAGGGCAGGTAACGTCTTTACCGCTGAAGTTTGCGTGGATGTCTTTTTGACTTCGTCTTCTTCTCTCACTGCTTCCAGCCTTCCTTCACGTTTCTCTACGGCCCTCACTAACATCTCATTTATTAAGTCACTTACTCTTACTTTATCAACTTCTTCTGTCACTTTACTGTTTCCTTTCAAGTCAACATTCTGCTCAGCCAATCTGTTGTTCTCTTTGTGAATCTCTGCACTCACAATCCCACTTTCTTCAACTTTCTTTGTCTCTAGCACATTTAGGGATCTATTAACGGACTCCACTGTCACAGCTGGATTCTTGTGTTTTCTTTCTATCACTAAGCTCTTCACAGAGCTCTCTGTAGATGTAGAAGGAGACTGCCTCTGTTGCCTCCTGTCCTTTGGATTCTTCTTTATGATAGCGTAAAGGTTATCAGGTGCCGGAGGTCCCAGCAGCAGCTCAAAGGAACGCTTGCTGTGGGCCCATACCTCTGGAGGAGGGGCTGGAGGTGCATGGACTTTAGGTGGCGGAGGGATGTTGAAGAGTTCTCTCAAGGCCCTTACAGAAGGGCTGACGTTGACCGCATCGACTGAGGTGTCAGGTTTGAGACCCTCTCGCTGCAGGAGAGGGTCTGCAGCGGGAGTGGAGCCTGGAAAAAACCTTTGAAGCTTTGCTAAGATGCCTCTCTTTTGGGGCTGTTTAGGAACCTGTGATGATGCGCCATCTTGGCTGGAGTAGCCACTGGAAGGGGATATTATTTTGCTGAGCTTATTCTCCTGAAGTGAAGCATCTTTGGAAACAGTTTCCTCAATCTTTGCAGCTCCCTCTGCCTTAAGTGCCTGGATCTGGGATCTGATGGGACTGAATGATGCAGAACCTGTAGAGTCTTCCAGAGAACTGGTGTCAGCAGTGTATCCAGGGCTGTCTATTTTGCTGGAGGGCACAGGAGAATATCCCGATTTCTTTTTTTCATTTTCCTCACCGGAGGCTGAGAGGTTATGGGGAGAGGATTCTTTTGCGTTGACCCTTACCTCTGCCAGGTCACGTGACCGTCGCTTCATCTTATTGTGAAGGGAATAGGAGCGGTTTGGAGGAGGCGGAGCCCTCTTGGGTTTCATGACAGAGAGGCTACGCGCAAACGGCCCCTCTTTTTTAACCCCATCCCCTTTAATAATGAGCTTGCCATTGGACGTGCATTTTGAAGCCTTGCTGATGGAGGAGTGAACACTGACTGTGTCCTCTTTAGCAGAGGCATCTCCGTCCTGTGGCCTCCTCTGTCTTGGGGTGCTGCTCCTGGAGATGGTAGAGGAGTCAGATACCAAGGTCTCTGAGGACTCAGAGTTGCTCCAACAAGAGCTGTCGGACATATTGATAGGGTTGTAGCGGGAGGCGGAGGTGATGTTGGAGGATCTGGAGGAAGTGGTTCTGGAGGAAGAGGCTCTAGAGGAAGCACGGGAGGGGGACGGGCTGGAGAGCAGCAGGCTGCTCTTGCTGACGGTGCGGACGCTGTTGCGACTCCGTCCACGGCTTATTTCCACCACCTCGATGGAGGGTGGCAACACAGCGTTGTGAATGATTTTGGACATGTAGGGGGCCTGGGGTGACATAGACATGACCGGGCTATGCAGCTCCTGCTGGAGGGTGTTGGGAGTGGTCATCCAAGGAACGGCCAGGGACTGAGGACTCTGCCCACCTTGAAAGTCGGGACCAAGGCGGTGCAGCAGGGCCATGTCATCCCTATAACCAGCGTGGTCACCAAGCTGCTTGAGTTGGTCTTTGTTGAGGCGGGCACTGGCTCCCTTTTGTGACTGTGGCCCATCAGTGGTTGAGCTCTCGTCAGTTTCACCATTATAGTGTCGTTCCTCATCTAACCTCTGAGTCAGGGACCAATCCACTCTGTCGAGGCCTGAGAGAAGGTAGGAGAAGTTCATATTAATAATTGAGGAAATGGACATGCAAAGAAATCCTCTATCATCTATATAGGAGACAGTGACATAACCATATTAAATACTATGCTATTTCTGAATGTAGCTCATACAATTTCAATAGTAGTTCATAGACAGATGCCTTTTGAAAGTAATATGTTTTAAAATGAGAAGCTTACCCAGTTCTCTCTTAACATGCTGTGGGATTCCCACAACAGTCTTCCTATGTCTTCTCCTTGTCTTGGTCTTTTCTGACTTTTTGCCAGAGTTCAAGGGTCTGAATGTTGATTCTAGACAAAAAAAGGAGTGTTATGAAATTATGCGTGTGCATCACCATATGTTGCATAATGACCAAGATGTAAATAGTATTTTGCGCTTGTGGTGAAGTTACCTTGCCTGGTGAGTCCAGAGCGGGAAGATCTTGTGGACACAGAAGATTTTACAGAGCGAATAGAAGTTGTGTCAGCAATGGTACTGTCTGACATAAACCCTCCACTTTCCCCGTCGGTGTGGACCGTCATTGTCGACTGGCAAAAGAAGAGAAATATTTTTGTTAAAAACAAAACAAAAACAGACGTACAAGAACTGTACATTTGCTCCTAGTGCAAGAAGAACCTGCAAATGTGCCACTTACAATTGTGCTTTCATTGTCCTGGAACTCCACTCCATTGTTCGTTTCTGCAAGGAGAGCAATATTCAACAGATTTAAAATGGTGTTTATATCCTCTAGTGCACACCCTCTTGAACAATATGCAGACTGTCGTCAACATGTTGGCATGGCACACCTCTAATTTAGTGCACTAGAGTGCTTTGTACCTTCCTGCTGCATCATTTTCAATCCCTCCTGGGCCTCAGAGTGAAGGTTCTCCAGATACTTGGGCCTGCTGGCCTCAATGAACACGTTCTCCTGTAACAACGGGGGTGCCGTGGTCTTGTCATCGTCATCTCGCTTTGGGACAGCTTGAAGTAAAGAGAGGGGAGAGGGGATAAGTCTGGATCAACTCAAAGCTCTGTGTTACTGTAACAGTAGATGAGGGGGCCATATGGACAGGATGCGAGCATTCAGATGTCTGCCAGGGATATTTAAACACAAGTACTGTAAATATGTTTGAGAGTTAATTACACCAGTGTGCAAATTAAAATGGCTGAACCAGTTCCTTCCACTTATGCAGGATTAAACTCCAGTGACTGACTAACTTTTAAGAAGGGATTATCACATAAAAAAATTACCGTGAGATATGCTGTATATGCTCAGTATTATGCATTTTCTTCTTCTAGTGTCATTTAATTACAGTGAGAGTAATTGTCAGTGAGAAGGACACTCGTTAAATTGCTGTCACATCTTGTTGCATACAAATTACATCAATTCAATCTTTTAATAACCAATTATGAAACACCCGAAATAACATGTCATGAACCATGGGTGCCATCCAAAAAATGATTGCACTCAAATAACCTCTTCTAATGACTTGCTGACATACATTTTCAAATTGAGTTAGAGGTTTCAATGTTGTGGTTTTAATTAGAAAGTGCAATATGAAAAAGACTGAACATAAAAATTTAAGTAAGAAACTTGATAAAAAATAAGATAAATTACAAAGACAAATGTTACACTAGGTTTGCATTTGCTGACCAACTGCCATGCGATTGAACTTGAACCCACGTGGTGCCTTCACACATCCAGGACAGAGTCTGGGATCAGAGCTAACAACCTGCTTAGACACTTTTATGTAATAGTGACGGCTGCTCCACATTTAGCCACCTACTGTACTCTACTCTCCGCACTGTCGCTGTAAGACCATGCTGGAATTAACCATGTGCTCACCAATCGCAACTAATTTTTAACACTCACTCTTTTGTAACACCATTAGTGGTGTCTCAAATAAGAAATGATCTATAAATATGCAAAATTCTAATACCGTATTCTATTTTCCTGCAACTTGGAGTAAATATTAGTTGCTAAAGTGAGACTAAATCACAGCATATTATATATCAGGTGAGTAAACATGACAAACTGACAGTAGCTTTTATAGTCCACAGGGACAGTGATGTCCACACTTTGATTACTTTACTGCCTGTCCTAGGCGTGCCAGTTGATCCAGCCTGTCCTGGTCATACTTTAATAGCAGTTTTAACAATTAGGGCAAGAGCAATTGGTTTGAGTTATAAAGCAATCATGTCTGTTGTCTTGTAATTTCAAACAATTGTGCTCCTTTCACTCACCTTTCCTGTTGAAGAGAGTTGGAAAGCAGTAGAAATGAGTACTGGAGTTCTTAGTCAGAAGCACAACCATGGTATCTCGTAAAGTAATCCAAAAGTATACCAAAACTATGCCCAAGGTGGGTTAAAGAAAGAGGAGCAAGAATTAGATTGAAATGTGCAGTCCGTCAGTTCAAAAAACATCCTGCAAAGATCACGGCAGGATGACAGTCTTGTTTGTTTTTGATGAAGTTGTTGTTGTTGTTGCCGGTTCAGGTCCAAGCCGAGCGTTGAATGTCTCTACAGCCAATAGACAGTCAGAGCTCAAACACTAATCCTCAGCAGCGTAATTCCTGCCATCCCTCTCTACTGTATCTCCCCCACTCGCTGCTCAACAAGATACCCAGCATCCCACTGTTGCTCCCCAACTGCAGGCATGCTCGCCCCTGATTGGTCAGTCAGGGCAGAGATCAAACTGAGATCATACATGTAAACATTGAAAGGAAGAGAAAGCTGTTGTCAGGGATTTGAGGTATGAGGGCGTCACGGGTGGCTCCCCCTCACTTAAGCCACAGCTTTAGCCCTGTTAATAAATAACACTACTTTGTCTGATTGTACACGATTTTCACTGTAAAACTCAAGAAACACAGCAAATGTATTTACTTCCTTCGACTTCATTATGAGACTATAACTTTATTGTTTTGCCACAAGGGGGAGTAAGTGAATTAAAAGCATGTATTTCTAAAACCAGATTAAAAACATGTTTAAAAAGAGGCCTGCAGCTCCACAGCACATGGTCACACGTGAAAAATGTTCCCTATTGTTCCCAGCAGCATTACATTTGTTACTGTGCAGCGAGAATACAGAGGACAGAATCTCTTAAATTACTCCGTTAATAAAGAGCTGCCATCTACAGATGAATTTTAAGGATCTTGAGTTGCATTAAACACATTTTTTAAACTTGTTTTTGAGTCAAATTACTTTTTGTTTAGGACACCTCAAACTCATCTGCTGCTAAGGGGTTGTTCACTTCCTGGTGTGCTGAGCAGACATGACATGGAATGTGTGCCATCTGAACAAATGGAAAACATTCCCATGGTTGTGATCCCACAAGTGACTCAAGACAAAAGCAGTTTACAAGAAGAAAAAAAGAAAAGAAATGAATCGCATGTGTTACTAGTACATAGCAACAAGTAGAAAAACATCACCATTTGAACAGAATCCACTGCTTAAGTGGAGGCTTCAACCTATAGATGTAAACAGAAAGTTGACATGCATGTGTAGGGTAAAGTCTCGGACAAAACTTATCTAGTTATGATACAACCCACACTTGACTGGAGAGGCTTGTAGTGAAGGGTGAAGCACAGCTGCATGTTAATGAGGGGCTCATATTATCACTGCTTCTGTGATCACATTGTAATTGTGTCCAAATTAACCACTGACATATTAAAGGCACCATCTGTCACTGAAGCTAACAGTAACGGGCTGCTAGTGATTATGTATGAACCCCAAACTGATGTTTACATCTCGGATTTGGATAAACAGACTAAATCTAATGGATGTGATACCGTTCATTTAAGTTCCAGCGATCTAGTGAGGAAAAACAAATGTGTAATTTTTTTTTTATAATTCAGCTTCAAGGGGGATTTATAATGATATTTTATGACATGTGAATAATACGGATTTAAAGCAGAACATATTAAATGAGCAAACATCTGTTGGCAAGTCTGTTTTGGTAAAATATGGATTCAGAGAAAACAGAGACAGAAGGGTTCAGGAGATATGTTGCGTCATCAACTACTGTAAACAAATTACAACCAGTGACACAGATGGTGGTCAAGAGTGTTTATGATATGCAACCATGGCTCCACTCTGTACATTTTAGCTGTGACTACTCATTTAAGATTAAAGCACTAATCCGTGAATCAATATACGTTCAGAAAGAAAAGCCAAGAAATTACTCGAGAGGTATCAGAAATTTCAGGGATTTTGTTTTGCCAATATCTTTTTTCATTTTTTAGCAAGGCTTCAAAATCAGAGCATAAAAATTTCGCATTTCACATTTAAACGGTGACTAATTGTGCAACATAAATAGTTTGTCTCTGACCAACAGCAGTTTGATTTACCAAGACAAGTCCAAGTCTCTCAAGGTTTCAATGTTTTTCAATTTTTCAGAAAACTGTTCACTTACATTTTCTAGGGCTTCCCCCTCTAAGTCAATTGTTCTGTCATTTTGGGTTTAGTAAATCAGTCATGAACACATCTCTGGTAAACACACAATTTAAAGTGGTGCTTTTGTATGATTTTTTGGGGAGAACCTCAGTTGTACAGATCTGTCAATTAGATCAACGAATCAATTAGTGGACAAAAAGAGTGTTAGTCAACTAAAAATGTCTTTGTTGGAGGACAGTACTATCATTTTCTGTAAAATTGTATTTCCATATGGTCTATATGGTGTTTTTAAGCCCTCTCCTCGCTGCCCGGACTAAAATATATACTGGTGTTAACCTGTAAAATCCTCACATATTTTATTTTATTTCTCTTATTAAAGTTACAAAGGAAATGGACAACTGATTGCTTGAAAGATGGGTTACTTGGCTTCAGAGTGTTAATAGTTAAATTTACTGTAAAAAGCAAGAGTTTGAAACCTCTGCTTTAGATAGAGCAAACACAAACACATTAACACAGACAAAATACCACTGGTGTGATGCGACTCTTCCTAGAACCACTTCATGGGAAGCAAACCGATACATATACCCCACACACACACACCTAACTTCCCTGCCCCAACTTGCCCCTCTTGTTTTGGACCGCAAGGCAGACAGCCACGCAGAGAAAATATTCTCTCCAGCTCTGAGGGTGAAGTCTGCCAGGTGCTTAAGCCTCTCTAATCAGCACAAACCCGACTGAAGGCATGGCGATGACAGTGGGAAAGGGCTTGAGGCTCACTGTTCCTCTAAAAGTCTCGATACACTGACTGGACACATCCTGGTCCAAGCTTGAGCGCTCCATTGACTATTTTCACGGTCTTGGTTTTCAATGAATTAAATATAAACATCTAAGCTGAAAGAAAGGAAGTGCGAAACGTGGTGTGACAAGGACGACAATCCAGGTAACAGATACACCTGCATGATCTGACACGCAGGGTTACACTCTACTTCGCTGTCAGACAACACAGTTTGCATGCCAGAAAACCAGCATGTATCAGATACCTCCAGACATATACTCAAAGTGCACACAAATGCAAACTATTATTTTGCAGATGGCCAGTTTCGCGCCACAGTCAATGTCATTACATGAGTTTACATCCTGAACCTCCCAAGAGCCTTCATCTGTTACTTCACAGGTTAAAAGGTCAAGAGTGAGCGAACTCCTGTTCTCAAAGTCAATGTTCTGCATAGTGATGAGGTCTCTCTTGATAAACAACTAATCAAATCCCATTAAAAAACTGCAGGAGAATGTAAAATATCTAGGCCTGCAAGTGCCCGTTTAATGTATGCAAAGCGTTTTCACAAACTCCTACTATTAATAAAACAGCTCCAGAGTCCTACAAGTAGAACAAGAGTGAGTACAGACACAAATAATGGGCCGAATGTATTTAAAAAAAGGTACAATTCTTAGTTGGTAAGTGTTGGTTAAATCACAATTAAATAAAAAAGAAACATTGTTTTGTCTGTTAGCTACGTAAGAGCATAAAATGAGAAACAAACTGCTACATTTTAGTCAGTCGTTGGTCCACAACTTTGGTCCAGACTATCAGAATATCTCAACTACAATTGGAAGAATAGCCACTAACTTTAAATGATTCCTAATGACTTTAGTCATTACTGACTTTTCCTCTAACGCCACCAGCAGGTCAAAATTTACCAAATTTACCAAATACCTGCTAAACTGTTTCCCATCAGCCTCAGCTGTCTTTAGAGCTACTTAGCTTTGTGTATGTTAGACATTACCTGCTCAACCATAGTATGTTAACATTGCTATTGTTATGCTAACATTAGCATTTAGCTCAAAACACCTCAGTGCCTACAAATGGCATCGAAGAGCTACTAGCATGGTTGCATGGTTTACCATTAATGCAACATCTTCAGAATAAATTAAATGGTGGATCTCCTCCCTAACCCTTCTTGGGAGGCCTTCTAAAACACCAGGTTGTGCTGCTGTAAACTGGGCAAGTCCCTCTATTATATACAAGCAGGCTCATCACAGCTCCAGTCATTAAATGCATCACGAAAGAACCGTGTGTTCTCGGAGAGGAAAAAATTAAACTCTACTGAGGTAAAACCAATACAGTTATCTTCTACCCTTTACAATAAGCCCCTTTGATTAAAAACAGCCATTTGACAACAAAAGTCATGATGGTGACTCAAAAAAACTTCCAGGCCACTGTGTGTGTTGGCAAACATTTTCCTTTCGGGACAATAGCATGTGCAGTTTGTGCAAGGCCACAGTAACGTATCTGCACATCTTGACAATGAAACAATGTATGATTTCATAAATAATGACTGTTGCTGTTTGGCTGTCCTGCTTAGTCTGAGTTTGGCAACACTGACACCAAACATTAAAGGACTGCAGAGAATAAAAGGAACTTGATGAAATGAAACTGGAGCGCATTATTCAGTTGGGACCAGCAGGCAAACTGGCACTTAGAAAACTTTTCTTACCATTCAAGTGACCTAAATATGATCTCCTCTGCCTTTCAGGTGTGGTGACTCTTCACCTATTGAAAATAAATCCTAGTAAATGCCCATGAAACCCTGTGATTATAAACAAGCATTTGTGCAGCTGTTTACTATACAGGTACTCAAGTCCTCATCTACAGAAATTCCCACAACGTAAGCATTGGCTTAAATCTCACATAACACCTGAGCAGAGTGTGTGCTTGTGTTGCGTTAGCTTAGTTGTCAGATATTTTATATACAAAAGTTACCAAAAGTACCCCTAAAGTACAACAGAAAAAAGCACGCGAGAGAATCAACAAGTGCTTTTCCCATAAAGGCTGAATAATGTCTCTGAGACAAACACCTGCATGACGGGCTGGTTGATTGCTTTCCGCCACAAGAGGCAGAAAGCAACACACTATAACGTGTCACTTTTCTCAAACCTGTTCTCCTGCCCTTGTAATTGTGTCATCACAACACAACTACAGTATTGTAAACAATATTAAAGTTAGGCCTACCATTTTAACAGCAATATCATTTTCCATTAATTAAACAAAGGTTGATGTGGACTTGATGCGGACAATGTCTCAGTGTTGTTGTTAGCCTTATAGTGTTCTTCCACACCGTGGTGTGTATAATTCTGTATATTCAGATCTAAATAAGGATGATGTAACTTGCGCTATTGCCTCCTTGTTTTCTTTTACTTCCCTAAATGTGTTGCAAGTTTTCCATCAGTCTTTTACTTCTTCTATTATCTAACATCCCAAAGCTGAATACTTGAGGTCTACTTTCCAAAAAAAAAAAAAAAAAACTCAAAGACTAACCCGATGAACCCGTAACAGCTGCAAATCTTTTATACAACTGTATCTAAACTAATGTGGCAATGGTTTATCAGTGTCCACATTCTCCACATGGCACCTTTAACTAACAGGGTTTAACACCACAAGATAAACTGACAAAAAAATACAGTAAAGAAAAAGATGAATACACTTAGGCTTGACATTTTTTCATAAATTAAACTGTCTAAAACAAAATCTTAAACAAAAGCCAAACTAAATGGCTCATATGATCTGTCACCTGGCATGTATGCCAAACACACACAAAGGGCTCCCTATTTATAGCCTCCTCAAAGAAATATCTTTATAAAGCTCAGAAATGTGAGGAATCTCTGAGGGAGTGTTTTTGGGCCAACAGGTGACCTTCTGAGCGTACCTTGGTAGGACTGTATGACCTAATCAGTCATCCCTTCACCTTATTTCCATTTACCAAAACCAAGGCCATCCATCTTCAAACCCATTATGAGGTCAAGACAGGATCGGAGCAACGAGAGTTGCATAAGAGAGGCCCACCGTATAGTTTTACATAAGATAAAGTAAACTGACAGCACGGCAGGGACATAAATCACTGTCTGACAGGTACGCAACGACGGGCATGAATAGTGTAAGGAATTAAAGAAAATGAAAGCGAATTAACATGTGACAACAGATAATCTCTGGCTTTTGGCTCAGGATGAAACATTGTTCAGATAATCGGAGAAGACAATGTGTTCACCAAACTGAAAAGTTCATGAGGCCAGAGTTTATCGCTCCAAAAGCTGCTACTGTGCAGTTACCTATCTGGTCAAACTCCATAGACCTTATTTACAAAAAAACATTCCCACAAGAGCAAAGGGTAAGGTGATCCCACACAGTGTTAGGGTGCTCAACCCGAACAGGGAATCTACCGGCACGGTCATAACACTGAAGAGCAAACACATGGGGAGATTAAATAGTCTGATGTCTTCATAGAAGGTTACTTTGGCAGCGATCTATTAGCATAAAATCTACAAATATCTGATCAAATAATGTGTAACATTATGAATCTGACTGGACATTCAATACTAGTTTTTCATATTTGGTGCAACAGACAACAGACACAATTAACTCTTCCCCAAATACATATTCTCCAAAACATAATCCAGTACAATTTGCTAAAATAAAACAACAAAAAACACACAATTTAATAACAAAATAAAATTAACTTTTAGGTAAAGCAGGAAAGTGTTGAGGCCAACTGTAGATTAACTTCAACATTAGTTTGGGTTATCCTTGAGTATTGAGAAATGGAAAATATTTGAGTAGACCATGTTTGAAAGACCACAGAACTTTCAGCTTTGTATTTATGGGTCAAATAAAACATTTTGAAAAGTTGGTTGAAAGGTTTTTCTATTTCCTAGTGCTGCAACAAACAATTGCTGATTTGTAGGAATATAAAAAAGAAAATTATATAAAATGCCCATCAAAATGTCCTAAAGCCTCAGGTAATCATAGCAAATTGCTTGTTTCATTTGCTTTGTTTAAGATGTATCGAATATATTTCCCTTGTAATCTTCGTCGAGTAAAAGTAAATATGGTATTTTGTAAACTCTACTTAAAGAGATGATGTTAACGTTGTTTTCTACACTTTGTGTCTATGGCGATCTATAAGTCACAAATAAAGTACTGAGGTTTGACACCAAGGCGATCATAGAGTCTCATACGTACAGGTACATGTGATCCTCTATGGTACCAGTGTCTCGATGCGAGGAGGACCAGTGGGAGAGGAGGGGTCAGGAAAACAGAACCCCTTGTTTCTCCCTCACTGTAACAGTCCTGGCATGGCTTTTAATTAACTGGCACTGTGCCTGCCATACCAGGCATTTAGTGGGCAGGAGGCCCCTCTGGCATCAATACAGATCATCATCATCATCACAGGCTCAGCTGGAGGTATTCAATTTTCTGGGCAAGTGTGTTCAATTTTCTGGGCAAGTGTGTGACATTGCACCGTGTCCTGCTCCTGCAATAAACCTCCTCTGGATGCATTTTGGGAATTGTTGAGCTCATTGTCTAATCAGAGGAAGCGATTAGCGAGGAGTGTGCTGTGGTTGTTGCCAGCACCAACAATATGCATGCCACACACACAACACGTTGTTTGCTAAGGGGTTCAATAGCAGCATATGTTAATAACTGGCAACATAAATCACTCAAAAGTCAATACTTCTGTGTTTGTAGTGATATATTTCGTGAACCATATAAGGCCTATTACATTAAGGCAGTAGAATATATCAAGAATATTCATTGTGGCTGCCATCACAAATTGTTTAAAGGTTTCTTTTTTTTTTAATTCAGAAATCTACTCTTTTCTTCTTGAGTAAGTAAAAAAGAAGGATTCACTGATGTGGGAAATAGCCTCTAAGTCGACCTTGGCAGAGGAGAAATATGTTATCTCTCTTCACAATAGTAACACAATATACGCTTCCAGCTGAACCACAAGCTCTGACCTTCTACATGGAGAAGACGCAGCAGAAGAAACAGGCCTCTGTCTGTAAAGCAATTAGCCAAGCCCGCACAAGCACTGGCGGACAAACGCACATAAAACAGCCCGAAACAAACACTTTGCGCGCTTTTCAGTTTTTGCATAAGCCGACTCCGTAGAAGGAAGGGGTTGCTGGTTGGCGCTTTTGTGTTTCAGGTATGACAGCATCAGGGTGTGATTAATGAGGGTGTAAAACTAAAGTTAGCACTTACTGTAAAAGAAAAAGAAAAAAAAAGGTTCACAAAGAGAAAACAGGACTGGTATAGTTCTGCATGCTGACATGAGAGTGCACATATGCAAGCTACAACAAGACCTCAAACAGCCCTAAGAAAGGTTTGTGACTGCAATTTCCGTGGGAGCGTGTGAAGAAGAACTTTTTTTGTTTAGTTCACTATGTGTGTGACTTGTTGTTGACTGCGTGGGTGTTTGTGCATGTGTGTGGCTGCACAAAGGCCGTTCACTTCCACACGTGTCCTGTTGGGATGGCCGCCACATTGCAGCACTTCATTCTCCACGTAACCTGAAGACCAGGTAAGTTAAGTGATGGTATCACAGAACAGGACAGACAAAGATTTCTTTTCACAGCAAACAAAGACAACCGAAGGTCAGAAGGCGAGTAGGAAGTCGGTTAATTCAAACATCCCGCAAGTGAACAAACACACATGCCTGGGAGCAAAGGAGCAGCATATTCAACTGGTTCCACGTACCTTATTCCTACTCATCTTAGAAAAACTGCTCTCGATAGAAATGTGGGTACAAATCTTTTGAAGAGCTCCTTGTTAAGGGTTAATACATTACCTGGCCACATTGGTGGGTTTTGGCCAATTAACTACAAATTATTTCACTAAACGTACGCCATCATTTTCATGTTGAAATGACACCAAGCTAGGAAATACATCTCGGGGTTTCCCCCAGAAAAATGTTTTCGCCAAGACAGCCAAGTACTTACTCATCTTGTGATAAATTAAATTAGTAGAGGACATCCTAATCAATAGCTACATTCATTCTGATTTTATGGTGTTTGCTGTGTCAAGTAGTTCCTCTGCTCTTTTAGCCAACAAGTTGATGCTTTATTTCATAAAAGTACATTAACAACTATAATGTTAGAGGGGGTTGTCTTTGTTTCTGGTGAAGTGGCCCACCCAAATTAGCCATGGTGTGCGAAAGGAAATGTTTCCTTAATTGTAAAATATTGTCCAAAAGCAGTTTCAAACATACTGATAATAAAATATTGAAAGGGGATAAAATAGTTACTGAGCATCCTCTTGACTCTTACCATGACTGTTACCTTGTGAATGAGTCTGTCTTCCTGACTTCGGTCCTCCTTTGTGCCCATCCAAAGCCAAGTCAAGTGCAGGACCTAGACCCAGTCCCTTAGCATCAAGATTCTTCCTCTTCTTGCCCTTCAGCCAGCCCAGAGCCTGGCCCAGGGAGCGACTGCGCTTCTTCCGGCCCCTTTTGCTGTGCTTCTCCTGGGCAAAAATATCAACCACATCCTGGGGAATCAGGTCCCCGAACCCCATCGAGTCACGGTTCGACATACCAACTCACAGTGGAGCTACGCCCTGAAAGAAGAGAAGGGGAGAACAAAATTAAATTCTAGTCATCATCTTCATCATCATCAAAACATTACATGTCAAGTCAGGTTGAGATATATGAACGAAACGACCATATCGGTTTCTAACGTTCCTTGTGTCTACTGGTTTCAATGCTTTCGTAAATCCGTTAAAGTGAATTTTGACATTGTGTGCAGTTGCAAGCAGGGGCTGTTATGAACATCAACTATGCTGTTCTGTTCAAGGAAATCACAATATTTGATATTTGAGAGTTGGCTGCTGCCAAGAAACCTTTTTTAACTCAGGAAGCTGCCAAATTCAGTTCTTACAACAATTACTGGAGCTGATTACGGTCTGCCTTCCAGGTTTGATTTCCCATCAACATAGCTCATGGTCTTCCGTAGTAAAGGAAGTGGATATTGGTGCTTCACTGAATGCACCACAGAAGCACCAAGGTTCACAATGGTGGAATACACCTAGCCAAACAGGTTTCAAGTCTTGGGAAGATGCTTTTCATCTTGAAGATAGGCGGTTCTTACGTTTTTGATCTATCTGAAACATAAAACATGCTTTGGAAAATGCTCGTCAGTAAAGTAAATAAATCTAGTTATACTGCACATAATTACAGCATCAATTAAGTGTCCATAGTTGCAAAGTTGTATTCTTTAGAAGACCACAGTTGGTATGTGTGTGTATATATGTCTGTTTGTGTTTCTGCGTCTCCGTGGGCACGAGCGTTCGACCCACACGCTCAGCCTACACAGACCCCCTCCTGCCTCTAAACCAAACTTCACAGTTCTGCAAAGAAAGCACTGGCACCGCTCCCTTCATTCCATAACATGGAGTCATAATTCACAAAGCCGCACCCGTAAGGCTCCTGCACTTTTGCACACAGGCAGCACACTAAGGCGAGCTAGACAATAGAAAAATAAACAGTCGGTCTATGTATACTATCTTATACATCAAGGTATAATAGATGTTTGTTGGAAAGAGATTGTAAGCAACACATCATGGTGGAAAACGTCAAATGAAATAAAGATAATTTAACAACAACAAAATTTTGCATTGAGGCGTTTCTAACAAGCAGTGTCCATTCATAGATCAGTGTAGTTTCTGTTTTGCGTTGCTTGTTAAGTTTCAATGGCATCCACCCCTTCACCTTGCTGAACTTCTCTAGTCTGAGGCAGGTTTCCCAGCCTTGCTCCCGGGGATCTGTAGCTTACACTGGGCTTCTTCCAGCTGCGTACTTTATTAGATACTTATCTCCAAATAACAGGCTAAAAAAGTAGGAGCAAGCTCTTAAGATGACAGGAGTCCCAGCTTGTCAATAAGCACACAAAGACTGGAGGAAGGTGGGAGTGGAGTCAGAGTGAGAGAATTATGAATCCCTGGATGATTCGTTGTTGAGAGTTCATGAAAAGTTTTTGGCTGCCATGTTGCTTCACGGTCGCACATGAAAAACACTGCAGGCATATTTTAGCACAAGCAATGTGTGAGTAATACAACCAAACAGCTTTCACAGTTTGTACGAATACTTTCCTGCCCCCGACGAGCCATGAAGCTAAACCACAGAAACCTGTCATGTTCTTGGAGGATTACAAATGTGACTTTTCCCAAACTGCTTCTCATCATCAAAGCTCTGTGTAGTGCAGAGAGGGAGTTGTGTTGAGAAGTTAAAGGACTCCAGTTTGGACGTATCGTATGGAAAGTTTTCAAACAGATGTGCACTTTTTAAAACATTACATACACATAATTGATCATAAATTGTCTTTTTATCAGTGAAATCTTGACTCTCTAAAATGGTTTCAACAAAAACCGAACCTTCATAACGGTAGGATTTATTGCAGGACTCCTGTATTAGATTGCATTAGTTTTAGCTAGGTGTACCTAATGAACTGGCAACTGAGTGACGTTTCCAAGGCAGGTGTTGGTCTTAGGCTACTAAAAGTAGAAACAAGTCTACAGCCGCGCAGGCTGCTCTGCAAGGCTGTAGTAAGGCACAGCCAATGCTAACATGCTCACAATACCAATGCTAACATGCTCGCAATAACAATGCTAACATGCTCGCAATAACAATGCTGACATGCAGATATAATATTTAGCATGTTCGCTGTCTTAATTGCTTAAGACAGCGAACATGCTAACATGCGCTAACTAGCAATACACAAAAAGCTGACGAGAATATCTTTAGTTTTGCAGGCATTTGGTCATCAAACCCAAGTATTTGATAAAAAAAAAAAAAAATGACCAGGTGATGGCGCTAGAAGGAGAGATCAGGATTCTTCCTCTGGGCACCATGCATGTTGGTACAAAATGTAATGTAATCTATCCATTGTTGAGATATTCCAGACACAACAATGCTGCTAGTGTGGGAGTTAAATCTAGTTCTGTCCTGTGCAGAAAGAGATGTATGCAACCTCATACGAGAGGCTTAAGAGGAGTACTTGAAGTACTTGAATGCTTCTCTAAACTTTATGTGGGCGTTTTTTAGTAATTTGTTATCTTAATGTAGTCCAGCCGAACTTGTTATACAGTGCTGTTGAGGAGTGAGTTTTAGTGAAAGGCCAATAACAAGAAAAGGCATCCATCTTCTCCAGAGAAAAGTACCAGGCCTCTCCCTGCACTAAGCCCTGCTCCAAATTACAGTCATTTGGGCATGACTAAGATCTGTGCATCTGTATTGGCTACTGTTGCCAATAATCAGGCATCTCTCTCGGGAGGAGAGGAGGCTGGTTCATTCATTTATAGCCCGCGGGGCTGCTCTTAGTGCAACAACTCCTCGTATTATTTCCATCACAGAGGGACAAGAGTAATGTTAAGAATTCTGGGACACGGCGGAGGACCACCCAGCAGACCGCTGTCTGTGCAGTCCAGTCACAAGGACTTGACTCATGTCACCATTGCTGTGGTTACACATAACAACCTACAATTTTCAGTTTTCCAAACAAATGTAATGAGGTGTGTCCTTTAAAATTCCCACTGTTTGTTTGAGGACGTCTATTTTACAATTCCTCTTCAGATTTACGAGAGAAAACGTTGCATCTCTTGGGTTTATAGGTAAAAGGTAACTGTCACAACCCTCTCTCTTGGACTCACAATCTCTCCTCAAAGTTAAAGCACCATGGCCAACATCTTAATTACAGAGTTGCTTCATAGTCCCAGCAGTTACTTAACCACACCTCTCAATTCATAAAAGCTTATACACAAACTAGAGGCACAAAAGCAGGCTTTAAAATCAAATTTGTTTTTGAGAATTTGGAGCCCAAACCTAGCTGAAAAGAAACCTCCGCCAGCATTACCTCCACTAAACACATCATGTTATCAGAAAGATCCTGATCAAGTCATAATGCCTAAGTTGATTTACAAACAAAAAAGTTGTATGTTCTCTCTCTCTGTCTCTGACACACACACACACACACACACACACACACACACACACACACACACACACACACACACACACACACACACACACACACACACACACACACACACACACACACACACACACACACACACACACACACACACACACTAAACCTGCTGTGGTTTCCCAGCCCAGCCCCAGTACTGTCGGAGCAGGCATGTGTTCCAACATGCTGTTTACTTATCCTTTACAAAAGACGCCAGGCTTTCACATTGACCAGGAGATACCGCTCAAACACAGCAAACCTCAACGCATTGTGTCAATAGCTGCAGCACTGACTGATTATCTGACATTGACAGCAGTGTGTAGACACATCAGTATGAAGTAAACTGGGGCTGATAATAGTTTACGCACGGTCATGAAACTGACTGCGAGACTCTGTGAGCATTGCTGGAAATGAGCCTTTTTGACTGTGTATTTTTGACAGCTATATGTCCTGGAGTGGTGCTTGAGGAGATAAATTCCGGAGCAAAAGGGGCTCTCCTGTCCACTTTTACTGAGGCGGGTCAATAGACTTCCATCAAAGCGAAGCACTGACACCTGCCTTGCCTAAAGCAAAACTCAGTAGCATAGCTTACTGTGCAAATCCAAACTCAAATCCATGAGTAGACCAAAGATCTCAATCTCACAATGGGCTCTACTGTACCTTTATTTGACAAACTGGTGCGTAAAAAGAATGAGGAAAATGGTAAATGGACTTGTACTAGTATGGAGCTTTTCTAGTCTTCCGACCACTCAAAGCGCTTTTCCACTGCAGTCATTCACCCATTCATACACTGATGGCAGGGGCTACCATGCAAGGTGCCACCTGCCTGTCAGGTCTATCTAACATGCATACAACATTCACACACCACAGGCACAGCCCACGGGAGCAATTTGGGGTTAAGCGTCTTGCCCAAGGACACATCGACATGGACTAACGGAGCCGGGGATCAAACCACCAATCCTCTGATTGAAGGACGACCGGCTATACCAGTCATCGTCTTTGATAGAATATTATTTAAGATATCGTGATACACAATTACGTGGTCTAAAGTGACGATAACGAGCACATACTAACTATTGTCTCAGAAAATCTGATCATTTTGCACTAAAGTTCTTGATTAAATGAGAAAATATTCAGTACTTTTCATTTGCCAGGTATTTACGTCACACAGGAGTAAACAAAACCATGTGTTTATTTCATAAAGACTATGTATTTATGTTATTACCATAAAATATGCTGTATCATGAGATATATATATATATATATATATATATATAGTTATCTGGAAATGAAATGACCTACAACGCCATATCGCTACTATCCTAACTACTTTAGGTGACTTGCTTGTAAACACCCTCAACAGATCCATGTGAAGGAGAAACTGCAAATATTTTGCAGTACTTCTTTTAGGGATTTACTTCTCAAGACTGTGTTGTGTGACAAAATGCACCAACGTGGTAAAGAATTACATTTAAACAGTTCATAAATGGTAAAAAAAGAAAAAAAAGAAAACATAAAATACTATTTGATCCAAATTCAGAGTTGGACTGCCTTAAAAAATACTCCAACTTGAGGGTACAGCAACTCTCCATCTGTAACAAAAAGCATGGTAAACTCACAATACAAATGTTATGCTCATGTGTAATTCCCCCCTTATCGAGTGGCAAATATGAACAATGTGAATTTCACAGGCAGTAGCTGGGGACGAGGGAGGTGGGAGGGTCTCCAGGAAATGTAACTGAGTCACACAGGGAAGCTGACAGAGCGGACTCCAATGCCTCACAGGGATAAGGCAAAGCCAAGAGGGAGCGGCAGCTATACAGGTAGCCACCTTTATTTGAATTAGGACTGGCTCAGTTTGACCAGGAGGCCATTCACATCTACGCAAGAGCTGCTGGGACTCACATGGCATGATTTAGCCGCCAATGAGCGAGGCTAAGGTCAGACTGAATGTGGTTAGACGGAAATAACAGATTAACAAGGTTAATATTCTCCTTTTTGGGGGAGAAAAAACAAGGTTTTTGTTCTGTTCCAGTTCCTGCTGAGGTCATTGGAATAGGCTTTTCAGTAACCAGTAACCAGTTTGGGAAACAACAGTTTATAAAACCACACTTAGAGGGACCCCAGAGTGACTCTAGAGTGACAAGTGTGCAGCACAGTAAAAACTAGTGTTACTGTGCGGCACCTGCAGGCATCAATCAGGGCGTTGGCTGTCTTCTTAAGGCATTATCAAACAAAGAACAGCATGTCTGCTACTCAAGCGCTAACTTAAGCAACTATGTCTGGGCTACAGCTCAGCCACACTCAATGTAGAAATATACTGTGATGGATGACGAGGTCACCAAGACACAAACTGGAAATGCTCAACCCCCACGGCTTGAGGAGTTTTCAAATGACTGAGGAGAGCTTTTTTTACAAGGGCTTTGTGGGAGTCATCAGGCATCAACGAAATATTTCCCATCTTAAGGGAAGTATTTTGGTATTGACAGAGAGGATTACAAGAAATATAACTAATGAGACCAAATAGCTCTTGAAAACTTTGTTTCAAGACTTGGGTTTCAGGGTGGCCACAAGTTTCCTGGTTCCATACCAACATGTCAGCATAGACACACAGTGGCGAAGGACTCGGGACAGAAACACAAGTCCTTGCTGACATTATGTGGTCCCTTTGTTTGCTGCAGAAAGGATAGAGTTTCAGAAAAAGACCATGTAGGTAATGCCAGTGATAAAAAATAAACACAACAACGCCGTAAGACAATAATGACACAAATAAACCCAAATGCTATGTAACTGAACTCACTGAGCTTATAGACGCTCTGTGTGTGTGTGTGTGTGTGTGTGTGTGTGTGTGTGTGTGTGTGTGTGTGTGTGTGTGTGCGGGGTAATTCAAGTTGGCGCAATGCAAGGCCGTTGTAGCCATGCAGCAGCTTGTCTGGTAAGAGCAGCGGCTGCATTCCTGAGAGATTGATAATTACCGACTGAGAAACTCTTCACTCCAAATCTGAACCCCCCCACCCCACCGTTCTCCCTTTCAGCCCCTCCCTCCCACACATCCCTCATACAGTACAGTGGCCTCGGAAACCGAGCCATGAAAGAAAAAAGGATAATGGCAGGCGCATGAGAGTCATTTTGAGATAAGATTATAACATGGGGTTGTGTGCACTGCCCAAGATAATTGTTCACTGCATATTCTTTTTAGAGGGGAGCCACAAATAATTTACCTCAATGTAAACAGGACAGATTTTTCTTTTACAGAGTAAGTGGAAGGATATCCGTTAAAGTATGAAAAATTCATTAATTAATATAGGATATAATATATAAAAACATATATTTACACATAAAGATTTATTTTTTTAACAATAGCTGTGAGAATTGCAGTTTCCTGGTAAGTGTTTTTGGTTATTTTCTGTCTGTCTTGATACATATCTGAAAATATATTCTGAAGACTATTGAATGTGTAAAGTGTATTACAAGCCTCAGTACCTAAACTGTTGCTATTTAGGGCTGCAACTAATGATCATTTTCATTAACAAACATGCTGCTAATACTTCTCTTGATTAATCAGTTTGTCAATGTTAAAAAAAAAAGTAAAAAAGGCCCATTATAATCCCCCATAGTCAAAGGGGGCTGTTTAATTTGACAATCAGTCCAAACCCAAAACATTGTGTTGTTTTTTTGGCATTTATGCTTTAACATTACTTAAATGACTAATTGATTATGAAAACAACTGCTGATTAATTATCTGTGAACTAATCAATTCACTGAGTGATTGCTTCAGAGATAATATTTTGAGCTGCTGATATACTTTGTCAACAATACATAAGAAGTGCACCTCCCTGTTTACGTGATATAAATGTACCAACTGTTGGAGTCCCTACAGTCCCAGTTTCCATTGTTCACTTCTTTGTTTCTTTCCAAAAACAGGACAGAACAATAATGCACATTTCACTTTTCTGGAGCAGAGACAGAGGCAGAGCTCTGAGAGTGGGTTGTTTGCTTTGCTGCCAGAGGTTGCCAGGGGTCTAAGTCTGGACTGCAGCCTCTGTGGAGCTTAAGACCCCTAAACTGACAGGTCAGTGAGGGGTGAAAAAGAAAGTGTTGTGCAGCAATGGTGACCAGCTCACAGCGGAGGCAAACACAGCTGGACACTAGGGTTTAAAAATACATCCTGGCATCTCAGTGTGTCCGCTCTACCCCGGTCAAAACAAAAACTCTGTCGCTGCTTTGAAATACTTTCAATCTGTCGTTCACTCAGTGCGACGGTCAAAGAAAAAAATTGTGTGGGGATAAAATGTTTTTTTAAAAGTCCTCCGTTTGGACCAGAACTTATGTGAACTCTCAGAAAGACCAGAAAAGAAAGAGTCTAAGTGCAGTAGAAAAAAAAAATCAGAAATGGACGGGGCCCTCTTGACCCCAACAGCTACTGATTCAATTCATCAGAAGTATTGATGAGGACTCACAGATGAGTTACTCATCAGCTAATCCTTGTGTTTACCAGCGCACTGTGTCCCACTCATCAGGAGAGCTTCCTCTCACTGCAGGCCTGCATGACACACACACAGATCACTCACTCAACATTCACACACATAATCATGTGTCTTTGTCCGTTACGACACCGATGGTTCCTCCTGCTGACCTCTCTTGACCAACCGCTTTCACCTTTCCTCCACTGTGCTGCCACTTCATCGCTGATGGATGAACACAGTAAACAACAGAAAAGTGGAACCCACCCAGCAGCACCGTCTCCCGAACACAGAACGCACTTTCATTCTGTCTTTCCCGTGACTTCTTTATGTCCATCCCTCATCTCTCACTGCCTCCATGTTATCACCGCGTCTCTCCCTTGATCTTCCTCTGACTCTCAGGTATCTAGCAGGCTCTGCTGTGCCTCTAATGCTTACATAACACACCTGTAATCTCCATGGGTACAAGCCCTGGCTTGGCAGGCTTGCAAAGCAGGAGCACCAGTACGCGACACGCCCTGACTAAACAAATGTCTCAGCCTCACCTACCAGAGGGTAGAAGAGGTGAACTTGAAGCCATTGAGCTGGGAGGGGGGGCAGCGTCCATCAACCCTTGATCGCTGGAAGTGCAGCAGAGTTTTCTGAAAATTTTGGATTTGGAGCTTCCAGTCCAAGGTGCAGGGGAGGCAGCAGACAAACAGAGAGGTGGCGACCCCAAAGAGAGGTGGTCCTGTTATCTCGGTTAGGTTAACCAACGAGCAGTGGGTCTATGCAAGAGCAGAGACTCATCGATTGGCATAAATTAAATTAATTAATTTCAGAGCACCATGCTGCAGTCATTTGCTGCTGGGTCAGTGACGGGGAGAATAAAAACACAATAGTTTTCATTGTCATAAGCTGAGAGAAGCACTACTGGTCTTAAATTACCTTCTGCTTAGGATCCCTCAAGGCCAAGCAAAGCAAATCTCCCACACCTAGTTTTCCATGCATGCCTGTACTCAACCTGGATCTCCTGCCATCCATTTGCACCTCACTTTATCTGATCACACTGTAGAACATGGTTTTTGTTTTACATATGGGGACTATTTTCTTTATTTAAAAGACTGATCTCATATTTTCTTTATATTGCAGCAAATGCAGTGAACTAATCAGACAACAGGCAACAGCGTCACTTTAATTTAGACATCCTTAAAAGTCGACTGAGTCGATCTTGGTGCCACTTTAGTACCGTCATTAACAACTAAACTATATGTTTTACTATTTCCCACGACAAAACATAGCTTACGAGGCTTTATGTGGAGGAATTAAAATACATACCAGGGTACAAATGACTGCACTTTTCTGACAAAACTCGCAACAGCCAAACGAAAAAATGAAGTTTTCCTCCTACCTTAACGAACTTTTACGACCCAGAAGGATTGGTTCACCCTCTCTCCATTTGAAGCGTCTCCCTGATGCGTCCTTCCTCTCCAACTCAAAAACTTTCACCGTCCGAAGGAAAACTTCAGGTGAACCATTTCCGCGAAAAGCACTTCAGGAAGCGACCGGAGTGTGGATTTGTTTGTGCGCGCGGGTACAGGTCCGTTGTGTCTGGATGTAGGCCGGACTAACTTCTCCCACGACTGTCAGTGCTGTTCGTCTGCGTGGAGGCGCCAGCGGACCGCGGAGGGGGAAGTGAGGAAAAGTTGCCGTCGACGCGCAGCTCCCACCTGGAGGAGGCTGGGCGCGCGCAGGTGAGCGCGCGGGGCTTTGCGGTCGGTGTTGTGAGGACATCTAGCGGCGAGCCGCGGGAACAACAAGTAACACGGAGCAAGAGAGGACGACGGTGGGTTCTCTTTTCCCACTCACGTAGTTTCATTTGCAGCTGTTTTTTTATGCAAAGATTACTCCTGAAGAAATGTGAACAGGTATGCACATCTGGATATTAACTGTTTACACACACACACAAACACTATATGTGATAATGAATGGCAATACCTGACAGTTAATAGAAAGAATACAAACTACATTGCATTTAAATAACATTTGTACTAATGTAAAAACAAAATCACATTGTTTGTCATTGATCTAAACCATACAAGAAACATAGAACACAACACTGACCTATGAAAACCATGTATTTCCAAAACATAATGAATAAAAACTGTTTTGAAGCTGAAAACCTGTTTTCAGCTTTGTGACAATTAAGAAGTATTAAAATTGTATCCACCCATAAAAGAACAAATAATCCCTCCCGTTGTCTAAAAATTTCAAAATCACCACATTTGTAGATATGTGGGTTATTTTTTGGCAGAGTAGAGAATATACAATGATATTTAGTTTAACGGTCAACAATGACTCAATGTTGCCATGGACACAGATGATGCAGTCATGCTATCATAAAGGCACTCTGGATAAACATACAGCGCCTACTTCTAACTTTCAAGTGTGGATACTCTTTTACTGTATTTTAGTGTGATTTTTAATGTAAAAATATGATATATGAGATATTATATTAAACAAAATAGAACTTAGGTCCTTCTTGGGTATCCTTGTGTGTGGATGGCTGTTTGTTTATATTTGTGTGTATGGAATTTGACAAGCAGCATGCAAAACACTCCAAACAAATACTGTATATGAACCATGCAAACTTTATGGGCAGCTGAGCTCAGGAAGCTATTAAAAGAATAGGCCTGTTAATGTTCCCTCCTCTGCCTGTGCAGTAGTCTGAGGCAAAAAGGTAGAGAAAAATTAGGAAACACTTTTAAGTCATGATGTCACCACATACTAAGATGCACATAAAAACAGCTGTATAAATATAGCTCTCTCTGGCCCCCAGGCTGGTCCAGACATGTGTTAGCTGATGCATCCAGAGCATGTAGGCCGGTCTGCCCTCAGCTCTGACACAGTTTATGATCCCCGGGGGGTTCATGAGAGAGTCTTAGATAAAGTTTCCCCCGTGCCTCCAGTGATATTAATAAGCACAAAGTGCGCCTCTGTTTTGCTGGAGACAGACACACTGCAGAGCTGTCCTTAACAACAAACTGTTTTCATAGCTGTCTACACTGTCCTCTCCATACAAAGTAAGTAGAACCACAATAATTGTTACTGATCAGCTTAAGATTTTGACAATGAAGGTTTTTAAGGTGCCCTTGTATGGGATCTTTGCCTACTCAGAAATTTTAATCATGATTAAATTTACATTAGATTGCTTTGTTATGCAAAACAGCCTGAAAGGAATGAGCAGATTAGAGATTAAAACCAATCATCAATTATTGCTGTGGGTCATTTGATTAATGGCTGTTCTGTCCTCTCTTCCAGCTTGTCTCTTAGAAGGCCATGGACAATCAAACATTAAGAGAAATTGAGAAAAACATGATGTCTACTGAGGACTCACACATGGGACTTGTTGAAGAGTTCACAGACAGCAGCCATACCGACTATGAAACGGGGACGATCACCCCCCTGGAAGAGCGTACGCCACGTCCCGTACCACGAACGGGCCAGGAGGTCATGGACCACTTGGGGCAGCTTTTCGACCACTGCATCCAGCAAGTGACCCAACTGGAGACGCAGAGGAACAAGCTGATACAGGAGCTCCTCCGTCTGCAGGAACCCTTTATGCGGGTTGTGGGGCACCTGAGAGGGAAGCTGGTGGAGACACAGAGGCTGCTCACGATGGCTCAACTGGACTATGTCGCCGTTTATGAGGATGTGAAGGAGGTGAAGAGGAGACTGTTTGCCACAGCCAGAGACTGCATCCAGAGCCAGGTGACGCTGGCTGAACAGGAGTACGAGGTGGCTCAGTCTGCCGTTACACAGGTAGGAACCACTGGCTCGATGATGCCTGGAGGATTTATGACTTACTCCGGCAGGTTATGACAGATAATTGTGGTTTGTTCTGCAGTTTAAGATATCATCTCCATCATATCATCTACTGCATGTAAATCATTTTATCTAAATTTGTCCCAAGCAGACAAATGGGTTTGCAGCAAATACTAAAACCAACATTACATAAAACAATCAATATGTGCACAAGCAGCAGTGAGCAATGTACGGGGTTAATGCTGAATGTAAGGCAGCAGAGAACAAATTAAGAAGTAAAAACTCATTATGTTTGAGACCACATATAAATGATGTTAAAGCAACATAGTCTCTATTGCAATACTGTATAAACATCTAATCAAGCATAATAATACACCTTATATTGTACACTTGTGACAATCCCATACATTACATACTGTTTAGAAGTATGGGAATATATATATACAGTATATATGTTAATGTTTTAATTATATATTGTTTTTTACGGTAGCTTTGCTCAATTATACCAGTTATGTATGTCTTTTCTTTTAAATCAATTTCCCATCCACCCATCCATCCATAGGAGGAACTCAAGGCCCACATCCAAAGTCTGACCCAGGAGTTGTCCCAGCTCCAGGAGGCCCAGCAGAACCAGCAAAACACCCTGAGGGACCAGGCCTCGAAGCCCCGCAGGCCCAGGGCCCTGAGTGACGTCAGCCATTGCCGGCAGGCTTCTGTCAGACTGCAGCGGCGGCTCAGCGGCAGCGTGAAGGCCCTGGAGTGCTGGTACGAGCCTCGGCTCATGGCCCTGCTAAAGAGAAGGCAGGTTGGGGAGGAGTCCTTGAGGAAGAGCAGGGAGCAGGCCATGGACCTGAGGGCCAGCATGGGGCCCCTGAGAGAGGCCATGCAGAGACTGGAGGTGCAGAGAGCCTGTCTGGAGCAGAGGGTCACTCTGATGGAGAGGGAGAGGGAGGAGAGAGTCACACAACACAAGGTGACTGAAGTCAGGTAGAACATGAAATATGTAACGGTTGTTTGGTAAAACTAGACCAACTGTTTCTCTACTTTGCAGGAGACTGTGGAGATACTCGAAGAGACTCTGAGAGAACTAGAAGTGGAGTGTGAGGTTCAAAGAAAATCAAAGAAAAATTTGGAGGATCGTAATGACAGCATTCTAAGAGAGCTGACATTTCTGAGGTTTGTTTAATCTGTTTAATCTGTTTCATTTACTTTGAATTATGAGCATCAGGATTTTTAAAAAAGACTAACATGTGGCTTGTTTTATAGAGGCAGTGATGAACCCAGTTAAACTGAAGAGGAGGATCCTTAATATTCTGTTTGCAGTAGATATTATGCTGATCATCTACATTTACAAACCCTGGCATAGAATTTACATTTAATAAAGCAATGATAAATATAATATTCAGTATAAATTAAACTTCTCGCTTCTACATAATTTACTCCGAAACTACCTAAAACGTAACATCTGGCATGATGTGCCAAGAAGCAAAGCAAACAGATTTACTGTAAATATTTTATTATGAATTTACTTAAGTACACAAGAGATCAGATACAGATAAACAAAGAAAATGCAGAAAAAAACAACACATATAAAAGTGACACACAGAATCTGGACAGTTAATAATATGAATATCAAGAGAATACAAGAACCCTACAGTATGTACAATTTTAATAAAAATGGATCTTTGTAGAAATTTGTTCAGCACAACTAGACAGGATGAAAAAAATAAATCAAACCATCAAAAAGCAAACCTGAATGTTGAACACATCACTGATGGCTTTATCACAAGCCAGTTGAGTACTGGGAGTTCGAAAAACTAAAAAGATCTAAAAATCTGATCAATACAGACTTACTTTAAATACTTCACGACAAGGTGACAACGCAGCATTTTATATTCTTTCAATTTTCATTAAAAAAGAAAAAACCCTGCTGCCCAAAATGTATTTGAAAAGCAGATTACTGCTTATGCACCCGGCAGTGGACAACAGCTCCGTCTTCAACAAGCAGGTCAAATGAAGAGATGTGGAGGCTGGACTCATGCCTGGACCTCTGCATCTGCAGCACCTTCTGGGTCCTCGTCGTTGTAGATGTTTTCAGCCTGCAGAAGAAACAATTCAAAAGTAGATTCACTGGAACTGGTATTCAATGTTAATAATAAATGCACTTTGAAATTCTACCCATGCTGTGTCCGATATTCATTGTTCCACATCAGTTCACGAACCTCTGGAGTTCCCACTATGGGACAGACAAAGCTCTTACCATTTGCCAGACTTGCATGATGTTGTCCTCTGACACAGAGCAGATGACCCAAGGCTCGTTGGGGTTCCAGGAGAAGTCTGAGATCTTGGCGGTGTGTCCGCCATGGATGAACTGGACGACAAGCAGAGCAGGAGGGATCACTACAGCACTTCACATTTGATTAATACATACACACAGCTGTTGTTGTTGTTGTTGTTGTCGTCGTCACAACTGACCAGCAGCTCAGGAGGGCCATCCTCAGCATCCTCGGGTGACTGCTCCTCTCCGATCTTACTGAGATCCCAGACGTTGAGCCTCCTGTCGGTGCCGCTGGAGGCCAGGATGGTCTCGTTGTGAGGAGACCACTGAACCTGTGGAGTAGAGATGGGCCAGATGTTACATTTTCTGTGAGCTCCATAAACATAACACTATCAACAGAAAGCCACAATCAACAAGACCAAAACTATTCCTCCGTTTACAATGGCTCTTCTGAATCATTTCAGATGGAGGACAATTGTAAAGTGCTTGCTATCATACAACCAGAAGCTAGGTGCAGAGGTGGCCTGTGTGCTTACAGGGCAAATATGCCACATTGCACAAAATTATTAATGGGCTTTTAAAGCTCCTTAAGCCTGAATTTTTAACTAGAGTCTTCTGTTTCTACCATTCGCCATGAGATTAAACTTAATTGTCCGTTCACAAACATTTGCCTTGCATGACATGCCCCAAACAATGAACAGAATACCATAAAAACATCTGCCAGAAGACACGACACAACATAGCAACATCTGAGAGAAACATGCTATTACCAGTTTTTAGTTGTAGCTCTGTTTGCCAACATCTAAAGCCCAACATAACCCCAGATCTGCAACGAACTCTTTCAGATGAATGTAAGTGACCAGAGGGCCACTTCTTACCTGGAAGATCTCGTCCTTGTGAGACTCAAACGAGTGCAGCTTCAGTTTCAAATTCCTAAGGTCCCAAAGAGCCACAGTCTAAAAAGAAAAAAGTAGTTCCAGCTTCAACTCATAAAAAAAAAAAGAGAACACTTCACTGGACAGCAACATGCGATGCAGCAGCGCTACAGGGAAAGAGTGGACCCACCTTATCTGCAGAGCCAGTGGCCAAGATGAACTCACTGTAGGGATTGAAGGACAAGCAGTTGACCTCAGCGGTGTGGGCGTCCACCGCATGGCTGGGCTTGGAGGTGTTGTTGGACCGCGTGTCCCAGCTGGGCCGACGCAGACAAAAGCACCATTGTTAAAAAGAAGACTGAAACTGAACAACAACTTTTATTTCACACGAGTTGTCACAGTTAGTTATATCCGTTACCAACTAAAGAGCTACTCACATCATGAGTTTCTGGTCATCGGCCACAGACCCAAAGAGCGACTCGTGGAGCAGGTGCCAGGAAACGTCCTCCACCACAGCGGTGTGGCCTGTGAAGATGGTCTTGGCATCCACTATCTTTCCCTCCTTGGGCGCTGTGCTGATGTCCCAGAGGCAGATTGTCTGTAAAGCAGCAGAGAGATATTAACAACAATTTATAAAGAAAATTCCCCATAAAGTTACAAAATGCTTTGCAATAATGACAAAAGAAAGACTAGTTATGTAAAACAGTAACAAACAGGTTCATTTGTAATAAATTATAACTATTTTAACATCCAAAAAACACAAGATTCTAGTTAAAACAAGTTAAAACAGGAAGGACAACACCAGGTCGCTTACGTGGTCATCAGAAGCGCTGAGGAGGCAGCCGCTGAGGTTCGGGTTCCAGGAGAGGCCGTAGCCCTCCTTCTGGTGGCCTCGCAACCGCAGATCGGGGGTGCATTCTCCAGAGGGGTCTTTAATGTAAATGAAATCATGTTTTAATGTTACTACAAATGTGCAGACAAGAACACATAGGTTCTGGCTGTAATCCTACCAGGCTTGGAGGGGTGCTTTGTGTAATCAAATACCAGCACGTCACTGGTGGGGGTCTTGGTGGCGATGATGCAAGGATTCTGAGGCATGTAGCGGGCTCTGTTCACTTCCCCCTCATGGTTGATCTTGATCTCAATCTCTATCTTCCCACTTACAGATCCAAAGCCCCCAAACTCTGAAATATACAACAGTTAAATTAGATGGTTGACGCAAATGAGCAGGTGTCGAATTAAATTCGGTCCTACTGAGCATGTTGAAGGTAAATTCTATGCAAGTATGGTTTATTGCATTTTATTAACTAAAATGTAATCTAAAACGAAAATACGTACCTATATTTTCTGAAGCATTAAAGATTTCAGCAAGATTTAAATGTATTCATCCATTGAGAAGAACTGTGAGCCACAATATCCAAATACAAGAACTTGTTTAAGACAATTTGATGACACTGAATGACAACAATGTTGATATTAAAATATCGCAACTGCCTAACAATGGCAATGTGAATCATTTGTTTAATCGACGTGATTTAACAGTGGACCTGCTTTCACATGTCATTGGCATTTGAGAACAATCTTTACCAATCAAGCCATTTATTTTGCCCAATAAGCAGCTCAAAATTATATACTTTAGTTTTTTTTTTTTTACAAAACACAACCTCCCATGCACACATTATCCCTCACCTCCTTTCTCGCTGTCATAGTGTGACGCGTCAAACTGGGCATCATCATTGGGGAGCTGAACGCTCGCAATCACGATGTGATTCTGCTCATCAGAAGTGTGTGTTCCCAAAACCAGCCTGTGTACGCTGTAGTCTTTCCCCTCCGGTCTGTGAAGAGGGATGAATTAAAAAATGAGGCATGTGTTCATTCATGAAAAAACGACATGATGCAACAGATGCCCTCTCACCTGGTGACATCTGGCAGCCACTGGGCCGTGAGGCTGGGCCACTCCAGGGCGTGGGTCATGACCAGGTCATAGAGGAAAGGGGTGTTCTTCTTCCAGATCTTGTACTCCTCATTGATCACTCTTTCCTCCACAGCATCATCAAATGCAACTGCAAAAGTCATATGTACCAGTTACATAAAGTGATGTTATAATTACACAGGTGGTGCCACATCTAATTTGCCTGGTATGAATAAAGATGTTGGAGTGACACAAAAGTTATGCCCTCCTCAGAAAAGTCTTAAATGAACAGCACTCAGGTTTATTTGACTGAAAAGATAACGTCAACACCTGCGTCTGTAGAGATGCGAGTAAAAAATCATGATGTGGGGGGGGAGGAGAGAGGAGGGGGCATCAGTAAGCTAACCTCCTCTCGTAAATTAAAACCTCTGCTTAGCTAGCCTGCTAGAGACTAACGTCAGCTAACAGCTAGCTGGCTGGTTTAAAGGTGATGCTGGCTGGCGCGCCAACACCGGTCCATCCTGACTGGGAGTTCCTGTCACTCTGGAAACACACACACAGAGACACACACAGACTCACACAGACTCACACAGACTCACAAACAAACACACACATGTATTCAGCTCATTCAGATAAAGTCACCACCCTTACCGTCTTTATCAGCCATTGTGTCGTGGTTGAACCACTACCGCTGTCAAAGAGTAGACAAATATTTGGGAGAGCACTGTGTAGACAGATTGGAGGCTCGCGATGGCGCCAACTCCATAGAACGGGATCAACCAATCACCGGTCACCAAATACCGACGGGAAGTCGTCACCGCGACAGCGCTTCTACATCCGGAACGCCCCCTCCCCCACCCCTCCTCCTTTTCCTCCTCCTCCTGTAGCTGTGAACGGTCGCGACACACCGACATGGTACACGTTTGTTTTGCTCGTCTTTTAACGCGTTGAACCAACGTACCGTCGTCATGGACGACCGTGATCTGGACCTCACGGAGGCACAGAAAGTGACCAAGTCAAAATACCCGCCAATCAACAAGAAGTATGAATGTAAGTGAGACGTTATGATACACATGTAGCTAGCTTAGCTTGTTGACCATTACGTTACTGTTTGTACAGTCTCCATCGTCAGCTAACTGTGGCTTACGTCATGTTCGTGCTCTAACTAAACGAAACTGTTTATCTAACTTGTGCCACACATACTCTTTGAAACGAGTATACCTGTCATACCTGCCCAGCTGCTATTAGCTCGTCTGACAGCATGCACGGCCTCATGACGTCACCTTGTGTTTTGCTCTTACAGACCTGGATCACACAGCAGATGTGCAGTGAGTGTGTTTTGGATATCTTGGTGAAGTCTCATGTTTCTCTGTTGTTCGGCCACTGTTATATTTGCGGATCTCTCTCTCTCTCTCTCTCTCTCTCTCTCTCTTCAAAGGATTCACTCTTGGGGAAACAGTCTCGAGGAAGCCTTCGAGCAGTGCGCCATGGGCATGTTTGGCTACATGACGGACACGGAGACGGTGGAGCCGATTGATACTGTTGATGTGGATTCAGAGGGTGATTCTGTTCAACACACGCCTCGATCAACCTTTCCTCAGTCATGATCACCAGGACTAAACCTCTGTGCATATCCTTTTCCCTTCTCAAAAGGGGAAGACATGGAGTCTCTTCTTTTCCACTTCCTAGATGACTGGTTGTACAAGTTTAGTGCCGAACTCTTCTTTGTCCCCAGGGTGAGTATGTTGGGTCAGTTATGGGGTGCTGGACATGTTTTGTATGTAGTTTATCAAAACATCCAGAGGAGGTTATGGTGATATCGCAGCAAGAACTGCCATAGTTTTATTTGGGCCCTGGTCTTTTTCTATCAGGAATTTGACTGTCACCCATATGTGCCACAGTATGCCCACTGCGGTGCATAATTGACATATAATGTATTTGGATTACTGTTTGATGGACAGACTGTTATTATCTTGTTTATTAAATGATTATTTATTTTCATATGTTATTCTTCTGACACAATTTGTTACATCTATCCACTAGGAGGTCAAAGTTTTGCACATCGACAGAATGAACTTCAAGATCCGCTCCATTGGGTAAGTTTTCCATTGTTGTCTTTACTTAACTCATTCCCTGCAACTCTTGATCAAAACAAACAAACATCCCTGATCTGGAAGTCTTGCTAAACCATTCTACTCCCCTCGTGAACTTACTGTTATAATACTGGTTGGCAAATGCCAGCTCCTCATAACATCTGTTAGCAGACCATTATATAAGCATATAAGGCATCTACTTTCACTCCACTGGGGGACTCTGATCGCTCCCACATTCCCTCATACTGGCAAAAGCTCAAAGTATCTAAGCCGGGGGAAAAAATGGGAAAAATATGGTCCCCTGAGACTGCATGGGCTCCACAGATTGAGACATCTTCATGAAGACAACCTGGATGACTACGCTGATACAGTGACCTCATATCTCATATATCAACCAACAGGATAATCCGCTCCTTGACTGATAAATCCTGGTTCTCCTTTTGAGCTCAGGAAGCTTCAAGACAATAATGAGAAGGCCTACAGGAGTGGCAACCGAATGGTTTATAAAAGTGCAAAGCAGGCACTTAGTAAGTGCAGTAAAGTCAGACAAATACCAGTATAAGGACAAACTGGAACAGTATTTTTCAGCTGTTGACTGTTTGTCGGTTTCTCAAGACATAAACAGATTATGAACCTCGGAGTACTGCAGCTGACCTCTCTCTCCCAAACACACTTGATGCCTCTTTTCAAAAGAATGTCAGGTTATAAATGTTTTTTTATGAATAAAAGAATCAGTGTTGATCGATCGCACCTTCAAACCACAGCTCCATTCGCCTCATCGACTCATTTTTGGTGCATTACGGTGCTTTACATGGCAAGGCTCATAGACAAAAGCACTTAAATTGGCACTAAATATCATTGCTGTGCATCATATTTTTGGCAATTACACAAGTATTACGAGTTGGTCATTGCGTCTGTAAATTCCACATGCTTAAAAATGTTTTTACTCCAGATTTGACAACCTACCTCGTTCCCCTCCCCAAAGCCTGACCAGTCTTTATGTATCATCTTGGCTGCCACTCCCTCCCATCTCATTTGTGTTATGTTCTTCATCTATCTAGTCTTACTTTTCTATTCTATTTGTCTCGTTTAAGCTGCTCTCTCATACAATCATCTTTCTTTTATTTATTAAAGTTGGGGTGAAGAATTCTCTCTGGCAAAGCATCCACAGGTGAGTCAGTGAAGCTTGTTTTGAAGATGTCACGGTTGAATATAACTTTTTCAGATTATGATTCTGTATAAAATAAAATGATGGAATACAAGTACAGAGGGCATTTATTTTATTTTATTTTGTATAAAGTAATTGGCACTTACAGGAGAATTGTTTAAAATACATAAAATATACATAAATGCTGTGTTTGTGTTATGTCCTCTCGTAAATCCAGGGAACTGAGGTGAAAGCCATCACATACTCCGCGATGCAGATCCACGATATTGAAAAACCAGAGATATTTGCCATCATTGATATCTGACAATACCTCCAGAGGCAGATCACAATCCTGGTTCAATGAAACTGGAATATCTACTCGGCCAATTTAAGTGGCCTTTTATCTAAGGCACTGATTCTTGACTTGTAAAATCTGTTTTTCTTTTTGTAAGGTGAACTGTTTACAAACAGCCACATTTCCCAACATTTCTGTTCGCTGAAAGATTACAGATTAGTGATATGACAGATATCTTATAAATTATATCATTTCAGAAATCACAAATCCATGGAAATTATGACTATTTACTTTTAAGTCACTATTCAAAAGTAAAACTCTAATTTTGAACAATGTAATGTTTTTAACACATTTTGTCAACCCAGTTTTACTTGAAATGCTTTTGCAAATTATTATTTATCACAAATTTGACATGAATTGTGTCAATGCCTTAATCGTTGTAAATAAATCAACAGATTTTTATTTTTCTGCTGTGGGATTGATTAAATGGTTACTGGTACTTTAAAATAAAATCTTGCTTTTGAATATTTTGTGGGTGTTTGGTCATTAAGGAGGAACAAAGCAGTGAACAGGAGCTCCAACTTCAGAATTTCATAACAAACAAAAAAATAACCATAACTCACTAACTTTGTGTTCAACAGCAGCATATTAGACACTGCCATGGAAATGTAGAATATTCATTATTGTTAATAACGCTAGTTGATTTACATTGTTTGACGAATTGTTTTCATGTGTTTATTTGTATACAGCTAGGACTTAATGATGTGATGTGTATGTAATTTTAAAAGGAAGAATGCTTTCAATGAGTCAGCATTGAAGAATAGCAGATTTAATTTTGTTCAGTTGTGTTACACAAACACATTTCTTAACTGAAATGAATTAATTATAGCATACTGGTTGTATACTCAACTCTCTGGCCAATGTATCTCAGCTGGTCAAAAAATTATCAACACTGGAATCAAATGGGAGATTTGCTTGTTTTTCTTTGTTTCATATTAGTGTGAAAATTAATAACTGGGTTCATTGGCTGTTCAGCCGAGTAAGTATGCTCTTTGCTGGGATCGCATATGAAGGGCCTTTTTCAATACTTTGCATGAAAAATTATTAAACAAATGATCTAATTAAAAAGAAGATACATTAGAATAATACAAATAATTGTTTATTGCAGCTTAACTAAAATATGTTCGTTCTGTAAATTATGTAAGTAGCAAAATGGTTTCAAATGGAGGCACCTCATTGTTTCAACCCTGTACAATGGACACATCTAACAATAATTTCCTCTGTTTGTATGAAACCACAGCAGGACAAATTGTCCTCCAAGTCTAACCAATAAAATTACGATACCAGTTTCCAGTAACCAGCATTGATAGAAGATCCACCGTTCAATCGACATGAAGACCATGTTTTGATATAAGAACCACGATCAGCGAGAAGGCTTTGGACCTACAACAATAGGTTTTTCCAATTAATATGCATCTGGTTTAATGAGGCCACGCCCCCGCTGCCTTTCCCTCCCGATTGCCGTGGTGCGCTCCGGCAGTGACGTCATCACCGCCCCTCGCGTGTCTGCCTCCTCCCACCGCACTGAAATGCAGCTGCGCCATTGCTCCTTTGTCCATTGAAGAGAGCCGCGCTACTTGCAACGGGAAAAAAAAAAAAGACACCGGGTCGTCGTCCTGCAACTCGACCGTGTATTGTGCCGTGTATTGTGCCGAGACACCGGGTCCGTCTACTGGGTCGCACGTAGCCGGGGCGTCGTCGTTCAATCCGGCCGAACTGGTGCGTTACGAGCCAAGCGTTCACTTGAGAGTCCGCCGTGCAGTCGAGCCCACAAAGGAAAATCAAAATGGAAGACACTAAATACCTTCCGGAGCTCCTGGCTGAGAAGGACAGCTTGGATTCGTCGTTCACGCACGCAACCAAACTTATCTCTGCAGGTAATGTGTGGGCTACCGTGTCGAGGCGGGTACGGGTGACGTTACCACGGCAGCATGGCGCGAGGCCTAGCCGCGTCTCTTTTTGTGTGCTTGAACGAGTCCACGGCGGCCGGTACAGGCCCGAACAATGGCGTAATGAACACGTGGTTATTATCGATGTGGGTCAAACGCTCTTGATCGAAAAATGTGCCATGTTTTGTTTAATTTAGTGAGAAGTATATTTTTTTAAAAGAATGCAATGGTATACATGTTTTTATGAATAAAATAATCGATGTGGATCAATGCACGTTCACACCACAGGTCCTTTTGCATCGACTCATTGTTGCATGGTGCTTTGTGTTAAGGCTCATATAATAAAGGCATTTAAATTGGCACTAAATATCTTTGCTATGCATCATATTTTTGTTAATTGCACAAGCACCGCGAGTTAGTCGTTGCACCTGTGAATTCCACATGCTTAAAAAACGTGTTTTTCTGGCCTGCAGAGATTGAGAGGATTCAGAAAGGTGACACCAAGAAAGAGCCAGAGAAGGAAACGTATCTGGACCTGTTTGCCACCAAGAATCTCAAACTGAAAGAGCGGGTACTCATTCCTACCAAGCAGTACCCCAGGGTGAGTGGTTAATTTCCTCATTTAGTGCTTGACCACTGGATGCTGTGAACCATTGGAGCTCTAAATAAAGCCCCCAATTAATATAAAATATTTTTAAATCCTGTGTCTGATTTGAAGCGGCCTCTCTTCTTCCAGCTGGGTTGTCCCAGAATTAGTCAAGTCATGCGATCTGTGACCCACTAAGCTTGCTTCTGCATGATCAGTTTTGCAGCATTCTGAAAATGCAGATTTAGAAGAAGGGCTATTACAACAGTGGAGTGGACTGTGACCAGATTTAATTTAGTAATGGACAGTACTACCTGCTGTGCATTTACTTCTCTTTGTTACTGGTAACACAATGCATGCGGCAATTAACTTGAAATATCCCCTGCAGGTCAACTTTGTTGGTAAGCTTTTGGGACCACAGGGCAGCACAATCAAGAGACTCCAGGAAGAGACTGGTGCAAAGATTTCAGTGCTGGGTAAAGGCTCCATGAGGGACAAGAATAAGGTATTATTATTATTATTATTGCACTATTCAAAGGATGTTACCCAGTATTATCCTAGTGTTTTGTACGTTAATCATAATTTGCATTCCATCTAATTTTTTTCAGGAGGAAGAGTTGAGGAAGGGTGGTGAGGCCAAATATGCTCACCTGGCCATGGAGCTGCATGTTTTCATTGAGGTGATGGCTCCCATACCAGAAGCCTATATGCGCATGGCTCATGCAATGGAGGAGGTCAAGAAGTTCCTTATCCCGGTATGTGCCCAAAGGAACCTTTTACACCCGAGTTACAGAAATGTTTTGTGTGCTTAATGCTGATCTGAATACTTTGCCAGGTGACCAACCTCTTTTGAATTAATTGTTTTTAATGTATGCATTAACCCAAGTATCTCATGAAATAAGGAATAATAACCTAGCGTTATTCAATATGCTTCAATGTTGATTGTCATTGGTTATAACTAGAAAACCCTTGAAGTCCTTTTTGGCCTATCACATTAGACAATAATACCGTAGTAACCAACATAAGTAAATAATGACCGCAGGTTTAAGGAAAGTATAATGGCTTGTGTTGTTGTTGATGTCCCATGAAAATGGCACGCAAATTGACTGTTTTGGTCTCGTCTGTAGGAGCCCGGAGAGCACGACCCGTACATGGATCCTCACTTCCTGAATGGATCCCAGGATGGTTCAGGCAGGGGTCGAGGTGGTCACCTCGGAAGAGGCAGGGGTGGACCACCTGGTGCTGGAGGACCACGGTAGGAGCCTGATTTCATGACTAACATCTACAGTAGCACATTGTTTACTCGTTTCCAGATGGTGCTACAATATGATAGGAGCCCTGTTTTTTTTTTTAAAGACACTTGTATTGCTAGTTTTAAGGATCTGTTTTCTGTTAATCACATTTTACAACTTCACTGTCCGCAGGGGGCGAGGGATGCCACGTGGGGCTCCCCGAGGAGCAATGCGTGGTGGAGGACCACGGGGGGGATTAGGGCGTGGCAACGGTCATAGAGGTGCACCATCAGGTAGGGGTGGACCACCGTCTGCTCCCAATAGAGGGGGCTCGGCTCCCCGCTCTAGACCACCTGCAGCAGGGGCTCCAAGGATGCTCCCCTCTGCAGCCATGTCCCACCAGGGTCCTCCCTCAGCATCACAGTCCAAATCTGATGGCTATGAGGATTACGTAAGTTGCTTAAGTCCTGGTTTCTTCTTTTCACACGACTTGTCTCCTGGTAGACCATTGGGTGCAATGTGGGTTACTTTGGTTGCAATAGTTGTCACACTTGGCATTGTCTAACATAATTTGTTGTCATTTTAGCCTGCATATGAAGAGCAGTATGCAGAGCCTTCCTATGAGGGATACGACAATTATTACAATCAGCAACAGGCACCTGCGTAAGTCAAAATTAAGTTGGGTGACTTTACCTGCTCACTAAATCTGAATATGTAAATTGGAGTACTAAAATCACACTTCTTTACTGCCCACAGGGATACTGAATATTATGATTATGGACACGGAGAGGCCCAGGAAACCCCATATGAGCCTTATGGTAAGATAATAAAATTGCCCATGATTTTTGTCACACAAGCACTCACACACTGAGGACACTTGTGAAGGACTGATTGGACCTCTTGTTTACCTCACTAATGATTTGTCCCTGTGTTTCTCATTTGTCTTTGTAGCTCAAGATGAGTGGGACAACTCATGGTCCAGCTCAGGGGCTGGAGGCAAGACCGCCACCCCCAGGCAGTCGAAGGGAACCTATAGAGAGCATCCCTATGGAAGATACTGAACGGCTACTGGTAGAGAGTTGCTATGGCAACTGTCTCCGATTGTAACTCACTGAACTTTTCAAAAGTAATTTCCCTCTCGTTTGTTCCCTTTTTTTTATGGTTTATTTTATTTTTTGTTTTTTAAACTCGGTAGACGTTTTGTTGGATGTATCATAGAGTGCCAGAGGAGAAACATGAAGACGGGGTTTTTCGTTGTTTACCTGTTTCCATTTAATGTTTGTTTCAGTTGCGTAGTTGGCAGGTCCTAGTGACATAACCCTAACAAAGAAACAAGAGTACCATTTTAATGATTTATCGTTTAAGTTAATTGCATCTGAACAAAATGTGACTGTGGCGATAAATTCTTCTCACGTAGGCTGCATTCTAAAAGTCCTTCATGACTGGACAAAAATGATTCACAATGCCTCAATGTAACTTCACTATAACGGATTTAGTCACAAACTCAAATACAGCCCTGAGCCGTTTTGCTAAAAACAAAAGTCTTATCTTATATTTGTTTATACTACAATACAATCTAGTCTGGTGTGAAGTTATAGATTATCCTAAAATACTATTGAAATCATTTGGCAAAGAGAAATGCTTCTATTTTTGCCCCACTTTACAATTGATATATTGTGATCTGTCCGGACTATTACTTGCGAAATCAACGCTGATCGACTAATTCTTGTAAAGCTTGAAGGATTAACAATCCTTACTGTGTGAGAGGAAGGCAGCAGCCAACTCAATATTTTGTACATAACCTTAGGAAAACTGTGTATGCTTTAAGCCGTACCGTCTCCAAAATGCATAATGCCTGTGTACCTTTGGCTAAATAGGATACTAAATATATCCCCAAATGTTTTTCTGCAGTGCGTGTTTCAATAAAGTTTCTAGTTTCTTTTTAATCAAACTAAACATGGTATTTTGCCTTTGTTGTACCAAAGGAATGCCTTCAGTTTGTGAAAGTGGTCCTCAGTGGTTTCTCAACAACGCTGATTAAGCTGTATGTATACACGTTAGCCTGACAAAAAAAACAAAAGCAGTGTTATGACATTGAGCTTATCCTCTTCGTCTGTCTTCAAAACTTATCTAAATGACACTTGTAATGTCGCCTACAAAAACAATAAAATAAAGCTCATTCCTTGAGGTAATGTGCTGCCAAATACATGTTTGAATTGAGAATGATGTAGTGCTTGAACATGGATTGTCATTAACCTTCAGTTAGTGTATCTATTCAAGCTCTCAAGAGAGCAATGTATCTTCAGCCACTTGAAATAACTGAATTTCAACAGTATTTCAAATCAAGCTTGCAGGGATCTTACTTGACTTTGATGCAAAGTCATGCTGGCTGGTTTTTATAAAAGAAAAAAATCGCAGAGGAGAGGATTCTAAAAGCCTAAAGATCGCCACAAAAAGGTAAAACTAACCCCAACACTCATTTGTTAGATTTTTTGTTTTGTTTTGTTTTCTGTGCAAAACATCAAGTAATGAAAGTCATCCAAAACATATCAAAAACATTGAAGTACAAAATTATGCTATCTGTAGTTATTTCCGAGCAAAATAAGCCGTACAAAACAATCAGAAATGGTTGTGATGCAACTCTTGCTCAAATAAAACCAATAATGGTCCATTCATTTCACGCAATACTTACCAATTTCCATCTTGATAATTTCTGTAGAATGTAGATTAATGAAAATTAGTAGTTGCACTCAAAGCGTTAAAACTTCCCATTGGTGGACAAAACCTTTCAGCTTGAGTTGCATGATACTTTTGTAGTATAAAGTTAGTTTTGCATGTGTGTTATTCACTGTGCATGAAGTCACTGGTGTGTCCAAGATCTCATTTCTGTTTCTCTTCTTAGGTTGTCAGAAAACTGTGTAGGTGCAGTTGACACATTGAACTCCAGTTTACCAGGCTTTTATGGTCAGTTGAGAAGATGTATGCATATAGTTGTTGGCCTTGAGTTTTGCTGTTGATTATTAAAATCTTCTCTGTCTTTAACAGGTCTGTTGAAAGTCCCTGGAAAGAGCAGAGGCCTTGCTGCGACTCTGAGGCTGGCTGCTTCTGTCAATACTAACCCCTCAAGGGATTTGTAGTGTTTTTTTTTTTTTATACTTTTCATGAGGCTCTGATCATTGATCATGTGGAATTTTAATGTTTTTATTGAATGTGTCCAGATTTACATTTTTACACAAGACATTTTAACTGCCTTTTTATGAAAAAAATAAAGTTTTTTTTTTAATGTAAATTGTGTTTTCTGTTTATTTTAATGTTTTTTGGTCACCATAAGTAGTATGTCCATAGGAGCTGGATGGTTGTCTATATTCAAGGATGCACTGAGGCTTTGATAAGAAAATAGATTAAAATAGATTTAACATGTCTTGCTTTTCACTCTGGTCTTAAGTTATATATGCATGAATCCTATTTACTGTGTTTGATTTGGATTTAACTGTCACAGATTTACCAAAGACAAACTACTGTAGATCTTGACTGACTGCCATTTGAAGACCCAGGACAAGCGGGCTTACTGTCCATGGGAAGTCTAATTAAGAGATCCACACAGATGAACTGCTTTTGCACTACATACTGTACCTCATCAGGAAATAACTCTTAACACAGGTCTTGATAACCAGGTCCCATACCTGAGCTTGTGGTGGCGTTAGGATTTGTAAAGGGTCTCCTGTTGCCTTTGGTGGTGCACTTAACACCAATGGTAGTGATCTGCTAAAATGTATTTCTACATTTAAATGTGGCCCAAAACAATTCTGAAAATCAATTCCACGTGCCTTTCCCAGTTTGTACATTTGCTAATCATAGCTAGCGTTTGGCCAATTATATAAGAAAAATCAATAAAGTTAATACAAATTCACAAAAAATGTAGACATTTTCTCCACTTTCTGCTACATCACAAGCAGAATTGTCTACACAGTTTATCTTCAATTCAATCTAAGTGGATCCATAACAATAACATACAGCCACATCAGCCCCGTACTGTCATGATCCTGAAGTTGTACAAACATAACCGTGTAAGTACATTATTACTGATCATGACTATACACGTTCCCAGTGTAATATCCCTTTAAATGACTCTCCTCCCACAGGTCGCCAACAGCTCCGCGCCCCCATCTATCAGCGGCTAGTTTCACATCAACAATGACTGTCTTCGCTGATTTCAATGGAAAACACAGCAGTATTTCACATCATATTTTGAAGATTTACTGCGTCTGACTGGTCGTTAATGCAGCCGAGCCGCTGGTCGCCCAGGTAACGGAGCCACCGGTGAGTTACACGTACTTGTCTGGTTCGATAGCTCGGCTAGGAGCTAGCTGGCTAGCCACAGATACTGTTAGCTTAGGCCTCAAATCTTTTATTTAATCAAGCGTGGTCTTGGCGGACAGATCGGAGCCCGTCGCCGGTTGAGCGGGTCCACGTTGGTTTGGCCCTCTGCCTCGTGTCTGGCCCTGAAACGTCTCCCCTGAACCGTACGACCTGGGAGAGAGCAGATTATGTTGCTTCTCAGCTAGCTTGTAACGTCAGCTTCCGCAAAACAACTTGCCCCATGTAAAGAGATGCTCTGCAGCTGTCTCTAACTTGTTCAACGCTGGCTAATCGGGTGTGATTTACGAGGGAGATTTTTTTTTTCTTCTTGCAGATCTACATGGACCGTGCACGTGCTTTGATTTGCCACGAAGCCTAAAACTTGCAGATATGTGTTTACGTTGTGCTTGTTATGACTCTGTGCACCACTCCTTATCGTCAACTCTGTGACTAATCCAATCACCGAGCAAAATATAACTCCTCCACCAACTCCTGCTCCTCCGGGGACTTTCTATCCTACGTGAGACATGTCGCGGACTGATTTAAACCACTTACACCCGTCGGTCAATAAGTGTTATTACGCATTTTGACATTCTAGATCGGCCTTCTCGAGCACAGTGACCCGCCTCCTGGTGAACAGACACAAGCACAAGGAGAGAAATCGTAAAGAAACCAGTCTCGTAGCTGGGAGAAGTGAACCGTGGGTGTGTCTGCGATGGCCGGTGGAAGGAGAGGGGCGAACCGTACCACGTACTGCAGACCTCCACTGAGCAATGAACCAGGATCGGTCAGCAACGGGAACCACTCAACCAGCTCCCCGGTCACAGGGGTGCGATCTCGGACAAGGTGAGCTCTGCTATAAGGCTGCTAGACACACACACACAGAGAGAGTTGAGAAGTGTCTTGACAGACCCCCCCCCCCCTCCCTCCCTGTCCCACTCCAGTGGTCCCATGTTCTCACAGAGTGATATGGGCATCACAATAAAACGTCTTGTTTGGTCTGCAGGAATGGTTCGGGGACATGCATGTCCAATCCCCCGCTGGCCGCGCAGACGGTTGTTCCTCTGAAGCACTGTAAGATCCCCGAGTTATCTGTGGATCGCAACGTGCTCTTCGAGCTCCATCTTTTCTTCTGCCACCTCATCGCCCTGTTTGTCCATTACGTCAACATCTACAAGACCGTGTGGTGGTACCCCCCATCGCACCCTCCCTCACACACATCGCTGGTGAGCACTCGGTGGTCGGCTGTTGACTGATGAGCGTGTTTATGTCGGTTATCGGGTATTATGGTCATTCGTCGTTTGGTCTGTGTCTCTGTTTTGAAATTTGCAAGTGGGAGAAATAATCCTGAATCCATCTCATTATTTACAGAACTTTCACCTTATTGATTATAACATGCTGGTGTTCACAGTCATCATACTGGCAAGGAGGTTAATTGCAGCAATTGTTAAAGAGGTAAGAGTTCAATGTTTTGGCTTCTACCTTTTTTTAGAATTTGGCTTTCGTCCCTCACATGTGTTGCTGTACATTCAAATATGAAATGGCACGAGTCATGTCACTCTGTATTTGATATCTCTGACTCTGACAGATATAAAATGAGTCCTGCACTCTGCTTCTTCTCTTTGATTATGTTCTGTTTTGAATAAAAATCTAATGGCGAATTCTCCCTCCCTCCATTTGTCTCCCCCAGGCATCACAGAGTGGGAAACTATCGTTCCCTCATTCGATCTTTCTGGTGATGGCTCGGTTTGCTGTGCTAACGCTGACAGGCTGGAGCCTGTGTCGCTCCCTTATTTACCTCTTCAGGACCTACTCTGTCCTCAGCCTGCTCTTCCTCTGCTACCCGTGAGTAGACACAAGGAGAACAAAGAGGGTTGTACTCAATTGACAGAAAATACTTTTGAAAAAAACTGGGCTCACTTAAATGTAGTCTGAAGTGATCTGATGTTTGTTGTCTCCTGAGCACTCTAGTGAAGAGTTGAAACACTACTTTGTAAAATACGGTTTGTTGAATATTAATAACATGTCTAGCGTCTTTGCTTGCAAACACTTTCAGTATGATTTGGCTTTAGCATTTCAGCTAACAAGCAGTGATGTGCAGACGGTGGTCAAGTTTCATGACGTGGTACGACTTAGTTTTTTAACTGAAGCCACAAAGATTTTTTTTTTAACATCAGTTTAGACTGTTGTGTCCCAAATGTTTGTTTTCACTGTGAGAGTCTTTGCTCAGACACCCTGGAAGTGTAGCTGCAAGGTGTTGGGTATTGTAAAAGCAAGCTGTTGTTTTCCCCACAGATTCGGGATGTACATCCCCTTCTTCCGGCTGAGCTGTGACTTCCGGCGAGCAGGTCTGCTCTCCCCCGTTGCCAGCATCGGCTCCAAGGAGGTGGGCAGCGTGGGCCGGGGCCGGGACTACCTGACTGTGCTGAAGGAGACGTGGAAGCAGCACACCAGCCAGCTGTACGGCGTCCAGGCCATGCCGACTCATGCCTGCTGCCTCTCCCCGGATCTCATCCGCAAGGAGGTGGAGTACCTGAAGATGGACTTCAACTGGAGGATGAAGGAGGTGCTGGTCAGCTCCATGCTCAGTGCCTACTATGTGGCCTTTGTTCCCGTCTGGTTTGTCAAGGTAAGAAACTGTCTTAATTGTAACTTTTTACACGTTAATAATTTAATATGCTTTAATATCACTTTGTTCTTCCTTTCTCGCCCCTATTATTTTCTCTCAGAGTACACAGTACGTGGACAAGCGCTGGTCTTGTGAGCTGTTCATCCTGGTGTCCGTCAGTACGTCAGTCATCCTCATGAGGCACCTGTTGCCGCCTCGATACTGTGACCTGCTCCACAAAGCGGCAGCTCACCTGGGCTGCTGGCAGAAAGTAGACCCCTCGCTCTGCTCCAACGTTCTCCAGCACATGTATGTACCACTCCCGGTGTATCACCGGGCTCTCGGTCCATTTGGACTAGTTTGATTCGAATCCTAATTACAATCTGCTGTGTCTCTTTGCCCAGATGGACAGAAGAGTACATGTGGCCACAGGGAGTCCTGGTCAAACATAATAAGAACGTCTACAAGGCCATGGGTCACTACAATGTGGCCGTTCCGTCAGACGTGTCCCATTATCGCTTCTACGTGAGTATTCCTAAAGGAACAGGTCCTGGAGACCAACACTGGACACCACAGACCTCCTGTGCTGCCTGTTTAGTAAAATAAATGCAGTATTATTATAAAAAGGCAGCCACTTGCACATACTTTGTCTGATGACTGCATCCCGTCTCTCTCCCTCGCCTTAGTTCTTCTTCAACAAGCCTTTACGAATATTGAACATACTCATCATCCTGGAAGGTGCCATGATATTCTACCAGCTCTACTCGTTGATATGTTCAGAAAAGTGGCATCAGACGATATCACTGGCTCTGATTCTCTTCAGCAACTACTACGCCTTCTTCAAGCTGCTCAGAGACAGAATAGTCCTAGGAAAGGCGTACTCGTACTCAAACAGCTCATCAGACCAGAAAGTCAGTTAAATTTGAGTTATTATTGTTCGCATTCACTTTGGAACAACAAAAACATGCCTAAGAGCTCTGTATTTTTTCTACAAACTGCATTTTGTGTCACGTTTCTGTTCTGATCCGCCATAATAAAAAGACATATTTTTGTATTACTTTAAAAGGTTTGGTTTAGTTTCATTTGGTCCTGATATCTGTTTCCATTCCGACCTTGAGAAACCTCTGTGCCTCAAAGGTTAAACTAAAGATTTTAACTATTTCTCAGCCAATAAGTTGCACTAACTTATTGGCTCTTCACTGCTGAGAAAATGGTAATTTATTTTATGTTTTAATTACAATTACATGAAATGTTTTTATTCAGCTATTGAGTATTTATGGAAGCAAAGATTATTAACGGAATATAAGATTAATATTATTGGAATGATTATGAAATTGAAATTATCACAGCCTTTTCTGCGTCCATAGTGTTACACCTTTTTTTCCCTATTAAAATATTTTTTTTCTTATCCGAGCTGAGAATGTAAGGATGGAGGCGTTGTATGCTGTCCAGATTACAACGCCCTTTAAAGTAAAGTCTTGATTTCAGGCTATACAGTGATGTAACGTAACATACATAACATAAGTATGTTTACTGGGAACAATTTTAAGTTGCTTGTATATTTCCATTTCATGTTACTTTATATTACTCCACTACATTTCAGAGGGAAATATTGTACTTTTTTACTTTACTAGATTTATTTGACATCAGTTACTAGTTACTTTGCAAATTCCGATTATTAATACAAATATATAAAATAAACTTAATAAATCTACTATAGCTGACTAAACAACTAAATACATATTATTGTGGATTAAGCTACCTGGTATTATATAAAGTAGCTCCACCTTTACTAGCTGCATCATTAGTGATGCTTACAGATTAATGCATCACTAATCATAAACCAGTGATACTTATGTCCTCTTAATACTTAAGTAAGACTTTGACGACACGACTTTTACTTGTAACAGTATTTGTACACTGTGGTATTGCTACTTTCACTGAAGTCAAATATAAGAGTAGACTACTTCATCCACCATTAGCTGACAGAAGACAGATGTTTGCATATAAGGATCAAACACTAATCGAGGTAGAGGAGACGTCACAGAGAGAGAGAGAAAGAGAGAGGGGAACATTGGCGTCGCCATGTGGCCTGAGTGTAGTACCGCCAGCTGCCCACTAACCGCAATGGCGAACCCACCGGAGTTGTGATGGAAGAAGGATATTTGCATCATCAGCTGATCAGCAGCGCCCAGACAGGATATGCTCGTCACACCTGTAAGACATGAGGAGTAAACAGAGGCACGAACGTGCAGCCTGGCCGCTCCTCCCTGCGCGCGCGCGCGCGCGTCCACACACACACACACGCACGCACACACACAGAGGAGGACTGTCCCTTTAAGACGGACAAAACACGAAGACAGCTCCGCACGAGCCGAGCGCATCGCCGCCGCGCTTCACCTTTAGATCCGTGACTACCACTGAGCTACTCCTGATCTACTCCTGATCTACTCCGCGCTACAGAGGGGACACATCAAACCGTGTGTTGGTAGAGATCAGTCCCGATGAGGTCTACATAGACGTCTTTAAATGGCGGGAGGAGAGATTAGACGCCTCGCTATCTGGTGCGTAATTGATTCGGTAAGTCGTATTCGTGTCGCTCGGAGATGATAAATAAATATAAATATCTGCTTTACACGTCTTCTCTCTCGCTGGACTGAACACTGTAGCGAAGCGAGCTGCGGTCTCCGCGTTGTGATGGAAGCACTTTTCCTACAGGGTTAATATAAGCCAAGTAAATAAGGATTGCAGCGTGTAAAGTTGCCATTGTGTTCTACTGTAGTGGCCATCTTTGGGTTCCAGCGTTACTTTGGACGGAGGCAGCGTTGAGGAGATAACAGCTGCTCCGACAGTGACTTCATCGCATCGTAATGGGATGAAGCGATGTGTAGGCACCGTGTCGAGACCACAAGGACATCAGTGCTCTCACTTGATAACAATAAACAACCACTCTGCTGGTGGAGGCAGTAATATCGCTGAGCCGAATATACAATAACATACAGATAAGTGAACAACAGACGAGAGGCCATTGTAATCCAATAGTCTTGCAATACTACCTTTTTTTTTTAAATTTATAGTAAAATATAATTTATTGCAGGGCTATTTCATTTAGTTGGGCCACTTCAGCCTGTAAAATGTGTTGTTTTTCTCTCTGGTCACAAACTGGGTGTAAACACTACCCACCGTGGGGAAATCTCAATAATAATGCAGCGCATTGATTTTCTCCTTCAGCCATTTGTCTGAAAGCTGTGGTCCTCTCAGGACTCATGTTACCTATCAGTGCACTTCAGCTATCTGAGTATCAAAACAAAGCCTCTGCAGTGTAGTTGTTTGGCTTTCTTAATCGTTTTTGTTGCACATAATCGGTTTGTTTGTTTGGAAAATGTTCTCAAAACATTAATAGGCATCCTTCAGCTCGTGCATATTCTCTAAGGTGTTTCTACTTTTGAGGCTGTTCTAAAAATATCTTTCTAGGCCACTGTTACACTCTCTCTCTCTCTCTCTCTCTCTCTCTCTCTCTCTCTCTCTCTCTCTCTCTCTCTCTCTCCTTACACCAGGGAAGCATTATGAAAAAAAGTCCGAAAATTGCTTCCGTTCGAAAATTTAATCTAAATGCCATCCCATAATCTTCCTCACTGTCCCTTCGTGTTGGAATGCGGTAGCACCCCGTTAACGCTGGTGCTTTAGATTGCTCTGTGACAAATCTATCTATAGTTGTGATGCCCTCGGGATGCTGTTAACCTAATCAGTGCACCACTTTTTTTCTTTTTTTTTTTTCTTGCAGAGGGAAGAATCCTGAGCTGCAGCACTAGTTTTGGCACAACTTCCTACCTTTTGTTGCTTCAGGACGTCCTGTACACCGGCCAGGCAGTGCCCCTGCCCCCCCACCATCTCACCCCTCATCTCACCCCTCATCTCACCCCCAGAGTGCTTCACTCAAAAGATAAATGACAATGGAAGACAAACGCAAGAAGCGGAGCCCAAAGGTGTCTCTCCCCCAGCCCCCTCCTCCCCCCATCAACCCCCGCAAACTCTCCGTCCTGCCTGCCAGCAAAAGTGCCACCTTCTCTCTGGGCCTGCCGCAGCCCCCCTCCCCCAAGAACCGAGGCAAGTTTAAGAGGTCCATAGGAACGCCGGGACAGCCCAAAGAGGTGTTCGCAGCCGTCGTCGTCGCTCCACCGAAGACCACCAGGTTCGTGTCACACTGTAACGGGGCGATCCAGTCGTAGTTACGAACAGCTGCTGCACATGTTCTTTGCCTTTTTTGCGTCCCATCATTTCATTCATTTTCCAACGGATAACTGAGTGAAATAGCTCACGTGAGATCACACACACAGTGTGCAGTATCTCCACCACAGCTACATCTGGGTATGGTAGAAAAAAGTGTATGTAATCTTTAAAAGTCCCTTTTAGAAATAGATACACTACACTCACTCTGCATTGGCATTTTAAAATAACGGGGAAAGTCCACTTTAATAATGTTGTATTACGTTAGAAAGAATTTGTTTTGAAAGTGTGACTATATCTTTTGCTGAACAACTGGGAATAGTGATTGCAAAGCTAAATGCTAAACGAACATGTTGTTTCCTCAGGCCCCACAAGGAGAAGCCCAGGGCCCCCCAGCCTGCGGGGCCCAGTCGAGTAGTCCAGTCGTCCCCCCTGCAGCACTCGTTCCTCACGGACGTCTCAGACGTGAGAGAGATGGAGGGAGGCCTCCTCAACCTCCTCAATGACTTCCACTCAGGCAAACTACAGGCTTTCGGTAAGACAACCTCGATTAGAGAGGCCACCGAGGGAATATTGTGTTACAGGCAGGAAAATAAAGCCAGTCGATAAGTGGTTTTGTTCTACGAATCAAACTGAAATCAGATAGTTGTGGGGCTATTCTTACCCCTCTGCTGCCATGGAGATAATCAAGACTTCACGGTAATCCTCCTGCAACCCAAAGAGATGCCACCCTGTGCCTAAGGAGAGTTCCACTGGTCTGGTTTTCTAGGTAAGGTGTGCTCCTTTGAGCAACTGGAGCATGTGCGTGAGATGCAGGAGAAGCTGGCACGACTGCACTTCAGCCTCGACAGCCACGTGGAGGAGCTCTCAGAGGACCAGAGGAAGTGTGCCTCCGACCACAACCTGGAGCACCTGCTCTGTAACGTAAGCCACAGCAACACAGGTCACGCTCACCTGTGTGTCTTTTGATAGGCAAGAGATACACGATCTGTTTTCACCAGGTCATAAAGTTGTATGCATTATATATAATATTTTAAATGATATAAAACCTTTTTTTGTTTTTTTTAAATTGCACTTTTTTGCATGCCAAAACTGCCCCCTAAATTACAAGAAATCGTGTTTACATTATTGTCTGTCATGGTGGACATTTACTATACATCAGTAAATCTCTCTTTATTTTTAAAACCTTGCGTCCAATTTCTTAAATGCACTTTGAAGGATTTTAATGAGTGTGTTACAGAGCATGTCCCAGCTTGTTCCACACATTTAGTTTTCAGTCTCAACTCTGGCCAAAGCCAAACACTTCATTTACCCTTCAAAAACAATAGTATAATTAAAACCCTGGAGGGAATGACATGATTATGAGCACTACAGTTATTAACTGTCAATAAAGTGTCATTGAATAGTTCATCAGGGGAATAGTGACATACTGCAATATGCTTTTTTTTTTTGTTGTTGTTCTTTTAAAGAGCCTCAGAGAAAAACATTAATCACACCTATGCAGTGTTAACAAGTCAAGGTCATGATATCGTAAGCACCAAACCTATTTCTTTTCTCCCTTTCACTCTTCACAGCTGAGAACCTTTCATTAAAGCAGACATGCCGGTCTGAGATTAGTCTTGTAGGCAGTGTTGGAATTGTCGAATGCTCTGCCGAGTTTCTTGTACTGTTAAATGTGTTAAATGTTGGTTGTAATCCAGCACAAACATCTCAGTGTAGTGCCAAGAATGCCGTGAAAGTGTCTATTGTTAGCCTGCTGCGTGGCGCTGCTTACGCACGCCTGTGGCTGCTGTGTTTGCCGAGGGGAAGTTGCGGTGCCGAGAGTGAGGGAGGTGAGAAGAAGCCCTTCAGCTCGTTACAGATACTGCCGCCAGGAATGCTCGCTCGCTGGAGCAGCGGAGGAGAATGGTGCCTCAGAGCAGGAGGGCTGTGAAGTGACTCTCCTCCTGCGTGGATAAGAAGGGAAGTCGACCAGTTGCTTTTGTAAACAACATGGTCCGACGATGGGAGTTTATTCAAATATTGACGTGTGACACACACACACACACACACACACACACACACACACACACACACACACACACACACACACACACACAGACAGAGTTATGTAACATGATCGGTTTGTGATTAGTCCCATTGTACTACCACACCATGTTCTACTTTCAGCTGTTTTTATTTTCATCGCACCTCTCACCCATTTGTTTGTTTTTGTTCCTGCAGCTGGAGGAGCTCAGCACCTCGATGTATCCTTTTCCTCAAAATTTACATAATTTATGGGAATCGCCCGTCAGCCCAGGCACAGACACTGGTTTCAAATAATCTATTTTCACTTCAGTGTTTTGTCTGTGCGAATCCTTAATGTGTTCAGACAAAAGCTCCACTTGGCTGAGAACCAGGACCTGACCAAGACATCTGCTCCCTGACTAAGTGAGGCGCGGAGGACGGAGACCACACACTCCTCTTCTCCCAACATCTGACCAGTCCAGGTTGCCATGGCATTGATCCAGCTGCCTTAGTAACAGAATGGAAAGATCCACAGGAGGAGGAGCCATTTTTTTTTTTTTTCCATTTGGTCAGTGGAGCAGAGAGAACAATGTAGTGACTCAAAGCAGCAGAGCATTAAATGAACACTCAACCAAAACCATAAACCCCTCAGTTATGGCACAATAAATGATCGCAGGGTTTGCTAAGCAGTTGTGTTCGATGAAATATGTCGCGTCAAAGTCTTTAAGCATGTTCTTGGCACAAACCAACTCGGCTCCAGTTACTCGTTACGTCATTCTGAACAAATGATTGAATCTAAGTGGAAGCTTTGCTTCTCTAGGTCACAAAAAGCAAAAGTTCATGACTCTTTCAAGAAGTTTGATTTCACAGTATGCCTTGTCTTTTGCATCGTTTCAGAAGGTACTCCTCTGTTTGCAAAGTTAAGACATTTTAGCACTTGTCGACAACACCACTGTGGTTAGCTCAGAACTTTAAAAGGGAGTTTTCACTTTTGCTATTATTCTGAATGCACTCCCTTGTTTTTATAGCTTTGCTTTTAAAGTTTAATACTGGGGAAAGAAAGACTGGATTTAATAAAAGCTGGTTAAATCCTCGATACATTTTAAAAAGGGTCTATGTGAAAAGATACAAAATGTATGTTTGATGAACTTGCATGTAAAATGGTTTATGATTTGCCAATGTGCAATCCAGCTACTGTATTTGTTGACACTGATAGGTTAAAATAACTTGAGTTGGAGAATGTTGTGAGTACTTTATCAGGGTTGCCCTTCTACTGAAATGCTCTAAAGTGACCGACTGTAACATGTCTGATACTGTGTTGTTGGATATCACATTCAAAGAATAATGTGTCCGGAAGAAGTCTCTGTACAGTACAATTTCAAAATGGCAGCTACTTTTATAATTAAAAGTTTAGGTGGTGAGATTCTGATTTGCGTTGTATTAATTCCAGACTGAGTAGCAGTGTACTGTGCCCATATTATTTAATTCCTGTCAAGCTTATTAAAGTTATGAGTGATCAATCAAAACAAAATCAAGGCATTGGTGCATTTGGTTATTACAGTAGAAATGTAATTTGTTTTCTAAGGCCTCCAGTCACATAATACATTTATATTCTGGTTGTGCCATCAAATATCCTTTAGAGCCTGCAATTTTCTGTACACCTTAAGAGGGCTAATGCTAAATATATAGGCTAATGCTATATATATATATATATATATGTATATATATATATATGTGTATGTGTATATATATATATATATGTATGTATGTATGTATGTATGTATATATATATATATGTGTATGTGTATATATATATATATATATATATGTATGTATATATATATATATGTGTATGTATATATATATATGTGTATGTCTATATATATATATATATATATATGTCTATATATATATATATATGTCTATATATATATATCTATATATGTCTATATATATATATATGTATATATATGTATATATGTCTATATATATATATGTATATATATATATATATATATATA